>PITA01003905.1:93696-131495 GCA_004023965.1 Spilogale gracilis
TAAAATTGAGAGAGAGAGAGAGAGCGCGAGCATGTGCGCAAGCAGGAGTAGGGGGGTGGGGGTGGGGAGGGAAAGGAAGAAGGAAGAAGCAGTCTCCCTGCTGAGCCAGGAGCTGGACACGGGGCTCGTTATCTAGGGATCATGACCTGAGCTGAAGGCAGACACTTAACAGACGGAATCACCAGGCGCCCTGAGACTGTGTTACTTTTAACAGGCAGGATGAACCTTTGTCTCAAGGGTGAAGTAGGTTTGGTTATTGGGGAGCACCTCATGGGGGCCTCAGTGCTGTGCCCAGATTGATGTCTTCATGACTTGACAGGCACGGAGCTTCCCGCTGAAAGGATCAAGTGGTAAACATGCAACATTACAGGCACCCAGGGCAAAGAAATAATGCTACCCCCTCGTGTGGCTGAGTCAGCAAGAGGGTTGTGTGTCTAGTTTCCCTCCTGCCAGGTGGGGACAGTGGCATATCAATTGTCATTTACTTCCTTGGGGGAAAATGATTTAGACCAAAAGGGTCTTTGTAACTCTCCAGGGTTGGAGTTATTCTTCTCATGTTTGCCTTCTTCCCATGAACGAGCCCACCCGAGCCTTGTTATTAGCGCACTGTACTAATTTCGTCCTTTATCAGGTTTTTGTAGGAAGCTCGCCACTCCAGAATTTGAACATAATGTGCGACTGCCGACTTGATGGAGAGTAGGCATCACAGAGTTTCCCGATGCACCGTCTGCCCTCGTCTTGTTGTTTGCTTTTGATTTGACTGTATGTAGAGCACTTCGCCTGAGACCTACCCTCTTAGCAGATTTTTAAATGTACAACATGGTGTGGGTTGCTGTGGGTACAGTATCTTATGGTGACTCTCCCGAACCGAGTCGTCTGGCGTATTCCCGATGGTTAGCAGCTTCCCCTTCCTCCGCCCTCCCACTCCTGCCAAGCCCCACTCACTTCCATGGGTTAGAGGTTTTAGATTCTTTATGTAAGTGGAATCCTGTGGCATTTGTCTTTCTGTGACTAGCTTCTTTCTTTCTGTTTATTTTATTTTGAGAGAGAGCGCCAGTGAGTGAAAGAGCCGGGGAGGGGCAGAGGGAGAGGGAGAAGCAGACTCCCCGCAGAGCTGAGATCCAGCACCCTGAGATCATGACCTGAGCCAAAGGCAGCTGCTTAACTGACTGAGCCACCCAGGTGCCCCTGTGACTGGCTTATTTCATGGAGCAGAATGTTCCCAGGGTTCGTCCATGTGGTTGCTATGTTGGGGGACCTTCTTTTTAAAGGCTAATACCGCCTTGTGCGTCCACGTTGCATTTTCTCCACATTCATCTCATGCTGGACATTTCGGGCGGATTTTGCATTTTGGCTGTTGACTAGTGCTGCGGGAAACATCAGCTCTTTCGGATAGGATAGGCTTTCATTTCTTTCCCATGCACAATAGCTGGCAGTGGGCTTGCTGGGTAGGGTGGTGGTTCCCTTTGTCATTTTCTGGGCAGCGCCCATGCAGAGCTCCGCAGCAGCTGTGCACTCCTGCACGCGGCCGTCTGTACCCCGTCCGCACCCCTGTACCTACCAGCACTCCTGCATACGGCCTTCCGCACCCCTGCACCTCCCAGCGCTCCTGTGCGGCCATCCGCACCCCTGAACCTCCCAGCACTCCTGTGCGGCCATCCGCACCCCTGAACCTCCCAGAGCTCCCGTCCGCACCCCTGTACCTCCCTGCGCTCCTGCGCGGCCATTGGCAACCCTGCACCTCCCAGCAGGCCCGCAGGCCCTGCTTCGAGGATCCTGCCCTGACTTGTGTCTCCTGTTTTACCTGTTGCTCCCTCCTGCATTGCTTCTGAACCAGAGGAACAGCCTCTGCTCTCCTTTCTGGGAGTGTCAGCTGGCAGCCTGGAGACCTCCCTCCCAGTATTTACACCTCCTGGTGTTAGCATAATCGGGTGATTTGCCTTCTTCAGGAGCAAAAAAATGATAGAAATGATAACAGTACAATAATGATAAAACTGCAGTGAGTCCCTGGGAGCATAGGCTGTCCCCGTCCTGTGCCCACTCCCCTCCCTCAGACTCAGTTACCTTTCCTGCGCATTTGCTTCTTTCCTCCTGCTTTCACTCACCTGCACCTCCTGTGCTTTTGGGCTGCCCTCAGGGCCTGATCCCCCTTTCCCCCAAGGAACCCCTGTTGTTTTAGGGCAGTCCTTAGCCAGGACTAACCACTGGGGACAGGGCACACGTTTGCATGGATTTTAGGATAATTCTGAGGTTTCCTCTCTCCTCTTTTCAGAGACCCCCCCTGTGGCTTCCTCCCCCTGCTCCCCAAATTGGTGTTCTCTCTAAATGAATTCTCATCTCTGGCTTAAGTAACTTGTTTAAAGGAACAGAGTTGGAAGGTGAGGAGTTAGCGTTTGGACCTTGGTCACCTGGCTTCAGGGTCTGTGCTCTTTTTATTTATTTATTTTAAAACATTTTATTTGAGAGAATCAGAGAAGATATGAGCCAAGGGAGAGGCAGAGGGAGAGGGAGAAGGAGGCTCCCTGCTGGGCAGGGATTGGATGCAGGGCTGGATCCTAGGATGCAGGGATCTAGGGATCATGACCTGAGCCACCCAGGCACCCCCAAGGTCTGTGCTCTTAACCAGGATGCTCCCTTGTGTTTCTCTGAGGCAGGGCCACCTTCCCTTTTCTGTATGTTTACCTCAGTGTGCATTGTGCATCGGACTGACTGTCATGGAGTGTTCTGGAATGACCCGTGTAATGAGTTACTGCCTGGCTGCCCACAGGCTGTTCCCCAGTCAGCCTTAACTGTGTCCCTTTCTGTGCATTTATCCACTCGTTTTCCCCGCTGAGATGACCTCTGGCTAGTTCTCCTTCAGTGTCAACTCCAGCCCACTTCCTCCTTGCCTCCTTTCCAGTCTGTCCCAGCCTACTGTCCTTTCCTCCTTCGGAACCAGTGGTATTTATCAGATGTTGCCTTGGACAGCCATCCCTCCTTATCTATGGTTTCAGTTACCGGCGGTTGATGGTCAACTCTGGTCCACAAGCAGGGCTCTTCCCTCTGACGTATTGTCAGAAGGTCAGTAATAAACCACGAGAGACTCTGGACCCTGGGAAACAAACTGATGCTTACAGAAGGGAGGGGGTGGGGGAGATGGGGTATTAAGGAGGGCACGTGTGGTCATGGGCACCGGGTATCATACGCAACTAATGGATCGTTGAACACTACACCCAAAACTAATGATGTAATGTGTATTGGGTAATTGAATATGACAATAAAAAAGAAATTAAAAAAAAGATCACTAGTAGCCTAACACATCACAGTGCCCACGTGATTCCCCCCACTTCATCTCATGACATCATCATTTTACCATCTGCCGTCAGCACAAGCAGAGGGGAGAGACCACATTCATATACTTTATTACAGTATAACGTTATAATTGTTCTTTTTCTTATCAGTTATTGTTAATCTCTTACTATGCCTAATTTATAAAGTAAATTTTATCATAGGTACATATGTATAGGAAAAAACATAGTATAGGTAGGATTTGGTGCTATCCACCATTTCAGGCATCCGCTGGGGGTCTTGAGCATACCCCCACGGATGAAGGGGTGCTGCTCTATATCTTCTGTTCACTCTCATTTGATTGCACATCTTGGGGAGCTACGACTGTGTGCCCCGAACCACAGAGTAAGTGTTCGGTGACTTGATTCTTTGAGAATTAATCAAAACCTAGTCAGAGCTGTCCAAAGAAATGCCAAGGTGGTTTCAGGGTTCTGTGAATGAAGGGGAATAATGTGGTCGAAGAACAAAATTGAAAAAGAAAAATAAGCAAGGGGCAAGTCTAAAAATTGTCAGCCCATTTTTGTGTGAGCCCGTGTATGCATTTTCACTCCACAGCTGTTCAAGTTGAATCACAGAGTGGATGATGTCTCATCTCTTGGCTTCAAGCATGGTGGCTAGCCACCCCCCTTCCCCCAGGGGAATTTAAGCAGATTTATGCGATGAATAATGTGGGTTTTCTTCCAGTACTTGGGATGCAGTTTGTCAAGCTTCATTTGAATAGTAGGTGAAACATGGCAAGTCTCCCTCCGCTCCCCCCATTTGAAAGGTAACAAAGATGTCCCACCGCAGAGTCAGTGTGTTGAATTTCGCTGGTGGCCGACCACCTGTCCATGGTGGCCTCCTCTCTTTGGACAACTCCGGCAGACTTTTCCTCCAGGGTGTGCCCCCACCATAAGGTTCAATAGGGAGGGTTAATCCGGAACTGAAGATGCAAAGGGGAAGAGACTGTACACACTGGGCGCCTCCCGTGTGCCTGGCGTTCTACGTGCTCTTTAGTAGAGTATGTGACTGCTCCCCTCCACCTGGGATGGGCCATCCCCTCTCCAAGTCCCGCCCATGGAACCCGCATGACTAAAATCACACATTGTGGTGATCCTGGATTTGAGCTGTGTTTTATTTGACTTCTAGACCCACAGCTCTTGCGAGATGTAAACCGGTGTTTAGATGATGATTCTAGTGGTCGTATTAATTCTAGAATTCTGAGACTCCTGGGTTCTTTTCTGACCTGTTCCTTTTCTACCTTAGCCTGTTCCCCTCAGCACTTAACTGCTTGTGAATTTGTTAAAGTCAGCATTGCCTGAAATACCATGTTTTTTTCAAAAAAAATATTTTATTTATTTATTTGACAGAGAGAGAGACACTGAGTAGAGAAACCAAGCAGGGGGAGTGGGAGAGGGAGAAGCAGGATTCCTACCAAGCAAGGGGCCCAATGCGGGGCTCGATCCTGGGACCGAGGGAATCATGACCTGAGTCAAAGGCAGACGCTTGATGACTGAGCCACCCAGGCATTCCTGACATACCATGTTTAGGTGGGACTTCTCCCGAGTTGGGGTATCCAGTATTTGAAAAACTACGAGATTAGGGATCTGACTTTATTTTTAGATACCTGTACACACACACATACACGCACAGGCACACCTTTCCTTGAGTGAAAGATATCAAGCCCATTTTTTGAACATCCTCAAGAAAGCTAAATAGTTTCATCTTTCTTTTTAAGAAGAAGGAGCCCCATTAGCTGGGCTGAGGACTTTCCTGTCACTATCTTGTCCTGTAGCACATAAAGCCCGAGATGTTGGTGGTCATGTCGGATGCTACAGGACGCCCCGGGTCCTTTGGTTCTTCCGTCCCACTCCTGCCCACATTGCATAAACATCGGCATGGCAGGGACAGATGGCCACTCCGGAGGCTCCTTTGATGTCACATTTGGTTGCCTGGGTAGGGGGTAGGGTTGCAGCCAGTCGCCCGGGGAAGAGAGGCTGCCTGGGAAACGCCTCCTTGACAGTGGGTAAACAAAAGCTTTACTCCAGAAAGCCTGGGCACCCTGGTCTGTGCGCAGGCTGGGGCAATGATGGAGTCAGGTTGACATAAGTGCGTTTAGCTTGGGAAGAAGCCAGTTGGCTCAGAGCGGAGCCTTTTCTCTCTGCTCCTAATTGATGCTTCGTGAGGTTCTGTTTTCTTACAAGAAGGTGAATGGTCTGGGGTGGGGGGCGGGTGAGGGTGCCGAAGAAAGTGATGGGATTGCAGATAATTACTTTCAGAGCCAGAGAGAAAATTCATTCCATAGGACTGGGTTGGCTCTTCTAGAGGCTGAGGAGAAAGTGCCTGAAGTCCCAGGGGAGGCCAGCTAGAGCCGTGGGATGGGGGGCTCCTTACCAGCGGGACTCTTGGCTGGTCAGGGAGCATCAGTCTGTGCAATGGGGGCCTGAAGGCTTTGATGGAAATTTCAGGAAGCGTGGTCATGAAGAACACCCAGACAGGGAGTGTGTGGGGCAGCTGAATCGCGCCTGAAAGAAAAGTCCAGAGTTGACAGGATGTGACCGCCAAGCGGATTTTGGTGGTTTTCGCTTTAGAGGGAACACTGGAGGTAACTACGGTCGCCGTGCGTGAGGAGCAAGCCTGGAGTCCAGTCAGAGTGGAAAAGCCAGAAGCCACAAGCTTTTCTGGTTCGAGCTTCTGGGTAATAATAACTGCTCTTTATTTTTCTAATGCTTTTTCAGAAGTCCCAACAAACCAGAGTAAGGTAATTTCAAGTTAACCTAGTGACATCTAGTTTTTAGGGTTCACATGGGCTGGAAGGGGAAGGACAGTTAGTTCATTCATTCATTTCTCCAACAAGCCGTTCATCGGGTGGCTGTGGGGATCACTGTTGGAGGCGTTCGGGGAGGACGCACTGAGGCGCGGCGGCACACGGTCCACACTCCCTCGAACTGACAGTGTGGAGGGAACAGATGATGCCATGGAAACGTTAACGGGCCACAGGAGAGCTGTCGTCTAGAAGTTTGGTACCCTTGAAGGGTCAGGACATGAGCCATTCGGCGGTGGAATCGTGGAATAACTGGGAAAATTATTAACGATATTACTAATTTCTGTTGTGTATTAAGAGCTTACACTCTGCCTGGCACAGTTTTAAATGCTTAACGTGTATTAACCACATTTAGTCCTCCCAACAGCCCAGTGAGCTGTTGTCATCCCCGTCTCCCAGCCAAGGAAATGGAGGCAGAGAGAGGTAGAGGTGACACGGCCCCTCACGACAAGTGCAGGTAGACAGCTGGGCAGTCGGCACTCCCAGTAGCCTCTGTGGTTCTTCCATTTCTCATTTTCCTGCGTTGCTAGAACTGTGAATGCATCTAGAGTATTTCTCTCTTTTTAGGAAAGCAGAGACAGAGGTGCCCGGTGGGTTGAATGTCTGACTCTTTGATTTCATCTCAGGTCATGGTCTCTGGGTCCTGATCAAGCCCTGAGATCAAGGCTCTGTGCTTACTGGGAAGGCTGCTTGGGATTTTCTCTCTCTCTCTCTCTGCCTGTCCCCCTTCTCCAATAAATCTTTTTAAAAAACATTTTTATTTATTTATTTGAAATGGAATGAGTGTGTGAGAGAGCACAAGCAGGGGGAACAGCAGACAGAGGGAGAAGCAGGCTCTCCAGCTGAGCAGGGTGCTTGATGCGGGGCTCTATCCCAGGACTCTGGGGTCATGACCTGAGCAGAAGGCAGATGCTTAACCCACTGAGCCACCCAGGCACCCCTCAATAAATAAATCTTAAAAAAAAGAAAGAAAGAAATTAGGAGCAAACATCCAATGTGGGTGTATTTCTGTATCTTAATTTTTTTTAAGTTCTAAATTTTAATTAAACTTTTTTTTTTTAATCAAAGCATGGCTGACACACAGGGTTCCATTACTTAAACGTGGGACCACTGGGTGAGTGTGGTTCTTCTCCGGCTCTTCCATTTTTTTTCAACATTTGGAGAAACCTAGTTTGTGCCGACGCCTGCTGGGCCATTTAGTCCTGAAGAGATCTAACCAACACACTCTTTTAGGTTCTTGGAGGGTGATTTTAATTATCATCTAAATAGCATGAATGTGAATGCGGGAGTTTGATTACTCAGTTCCTTGGTGGTGGTTTGGAGGTTTTTTCCTGGGTGGCTCATGTTTGCAGGAAGCCGACTCTGGCCTAGGGCAAGGCGGGTTTTGTGTTTCCGTGAATGATGGGGGTGTGTGTGTGTGTGTGTGTGTGTGTGTGTGTGTGTGTGTGTGTGTGTGGTGTGTGTCTGTGTCTTCAGGGAGATCAGTTAGTGCAGTGACTTGTGTTTAAGCAGAATGGTTATTGTTAATTGCCAGTCGATGTTTATTTAATAAAATGGGAAGCAGAGAAGAGCACCAGGCTAAAGTCCAGTGACCCCAGTGTTTTTGATGTGCTCTTCCTAAGTCGTTCACAGTAGGAGAGCTGGTTTCTGGGGCAGCAAATGACACAGTCAGGGTCCTGGGGATGTATGGGTATCTTTCTGTAGGGCATTCAGAGTCTGTGATGTGGTTTCATGTATCAAGACTCAACTTCTGGCGCGATCTTGCTATAGTATTTATTTAAATGTCTTTCTTTGAGACCCAGATGCTGTGGGCTACATTTTATATTTTTGGTGTTCTACTTAAAACAGTGTGTCACCCTCTGCTTGTGTTTTCTTTCCTCTCTTTCCTTTTTACTCCAGGGAAAGAGGGTTTCATGTAGGACGAAAATGGAAACTAAAGAAGAGACAGAATCTGGAAGTAATTTTCAGCAGCAGAGAAATTAAACAAAATGAGAAAACATGCCATTTTGTTGCTAGCTGGGTGAAGGGACCATAAGAGTGTGTATTCGGTTTTTTCTCAGTGATTGGATACATTATATGTGGGTGACTTTTCTCAGTGGGACCGTATAGCTAAAAGCAAGCAAAAAGCAGATCTGAATGTTAAATATTTCCATCTTCTCAAGAGCACATCAAGTTGGCATTTAAACTCAGATTGCCTGCCTCTTGTTGCTATAATTTGAAATCGGATTGCAATCCTGCAAGTGTGAGAACCTTAGTTCAGGTGACCCCTGTCTATTTACCCATCTGGCCTTCTTCGGTTCTCTTTTAACTCACAAATGGGAGTGGGTGGGAATGCCCAGGAATTCTTTGAATGTGGTAAATACAGTATGTGGGAAATTCACCAGCGAAATGTCCGCCTCAGTAGACGTTGCATAAATGTCCACATGTACAAATGGAAAATGGAAGACCTACTAAAATGCCTCGTGATTTGATTTGAGAATTTAAAGCTAGCTTGCAGCGCGGGGTCTCTGACACTAGGAATGCATTTCGATTTTAGAAATGTTGACAGTGAATTTTGATGTAAGAAATCATTGAGAAAATTGTTTCTTCATCTTAAAACGTGTTTGTGTTCTTGGATAGTATCTTCATCACCTTCCCCTGAGAGATGGCCAGTAGTCGCTTGAGCAGTTTCGGCCTTACCACCTCTAGTCTGTTTGGATGTAGTGAGTTCCCCTTTTCCAGGACATGGATCTGTTGACTTGAGATGCCCACATTTTTACTGTGTTTTTTGTTTAGTAATTCTAAGTGGATTTTGGTGGAATCGGTTAAACGGATGCTTACTTTCCTAATTAATTTCAGTACCTGTGCAGGGGCTTTTATGAATCTTTGTTTTAAAATTTGTCGTGATCTTGGCTGAATACTTGGTTGAAAGTTTGAAACACGTTTCCCAGTTTGTTTGTTTGCAGTTTGTTTGCAGTTTGTTTCGCACCTGCTGCGTGCCGTGCTCAGGGAGAGAGGCTCGTGGAATTCAGGTGTGGCGATGGCTCTCTGCCGCAGGCCAGTGGCTCCCATTGAGACACGTGGGTTAAGGGGTCTGGAATGGACAACGAAGTCCCACAGACAGGTTTCGTGAGTAGGGACAAAAGAGAATACCCATAACCCTTAACATTTCCGAGTTTATAAATCTATTAGAAGGGTTTGGGAAAACCACAGTGTGGGGAACAGAAGCATGTATGTGTGAAATTAAAACCAGACTTCTTTGCTGATGTAGTTTCTCAAAAAGGTTCTTGCAAAGAAGGACTCTGCAGGAGAGTATGGAGCCTGTTTTGTCTTTACCCTCCTGAAAGTTGGGCTTTCCATTTCTGTGTCATTTTGCTTCCTAAAAATGCTGGTGAAATCATAGAAACACGTGCACCCAACGCCGCACGCAGGTGTATACAGCAGCTTTTGCCAGAATTGTCCCAGCCCGGAAGCAACCGAGGTGCCCTTCAGTAGGTCAAGGGAGAAGGAAACTGGTTATGTAGACGATGGTGTGTTACCCACCACTCAACAGGAATGAGCTAGCAAGCCACGAGAGCCATGGACAAACTGGAGGGTGATCTAAAAAGTAACGCACTCTGTGACTCAGTACTGTGACATTCTGGAAAAGGCAAAACTACAGAGACAGAAAAAGTCCCTAGTTGCCAGGAACTTGTTGGAGGGAGGCAGGGATGCGCAGGATTAAAATCCTGAACACGGGACTTTAAGGGGTAGTGCAGCTACCCTGTATGATCATTATAATGGGAGATGTATGTCCTTATACATTTGTTAAAACCTGCCTAATGTACACTGCCAAGTGTGTCCCCTGTTGCAAACTCTGGATTTGGGGGTGACGATGTGTCGATGTGGGTTCACAGAGGATGATGGATGCACCAGCCTGAGGGGTGATGTTGATCACAGACGACGCTGTACGGGTCTGGGGGCAGGAGGCAGCCGAGAACTCCATATTCCGCTCAGTTTTGCTCCATCAGATAACATCTATGTAATAGCAGCAATAACATATGTGCCGAAATTGAGGAAACAGCTGTGAATTCCCTTCCTGATATTCAGTAAAAGGTCTCTTGAGCTGGATTCCTTCTTAGAGTCCTTTGCAAGCCCCTCTGCTTGGGCGGCGGCTGGCAGGGACACCATAGAAGATTCCTGGTGGAGCAGGAGGCTCCAATGTTCGGAGAACTTGGGTACAAGCTTCCCTGGCGGCTTCCTAGCTAGGAAAGCATTGACTTTAAGTTCCTATTTTTTCCTTCTGATCCTATAGTAAGGATGCAACTTTTGATGAACTTACTCCTTTGGTAGATTCCGCTTTCGTGGGACTTTTCCTGCATTGGGCCTGGTTAGGGATGAGTTGACTTTGGTAGTCTTTAAAAATACTATGGCCTGCAGACCAGACATTGTCCTTTGGCCTTGATCTTGTTCTCTTTCCCAGGGGAGCTGTGTGCACAGGGCCCATGAATGTGGGACTGAGTGATGACACAGATTTTTCTGGAAGTTGACATCAGTGTTTCTCCTCACAGGTCGTCTGTCCCTTTTCCAAGTCGCCACTCATGCCTTTATATATTTATTGAGCATTCCCATTATGCCCAGCCACTTCTGGGTTCTGGGGCTATAGGAGTGAACAAGACCCAAAAACAAAAACCTGCATGTGTGTAACCGGCGTTCTGCAAGCAGGAGACTGACAGTGAACAGCAGTTAAAACATGGGGTACGTTGGCAGGTTATCACTGCGGTGGGGAACTAAGAAGCAAGGAAGGGGCCAGGAAGAGGCTGGAGTTTGAGCTTTTGAATGGGGCAGAAGAAGGGTCCTCCGTGGGGGTGACTTTGGAACAAAGATGCTAAGGTGTTGGGGAAGTAAGGTTATTTTTATAGATGGAGCGATCCACATAGAAGCAGGGGGCCTGGCCTGCTGGAGAAGTAGCTTGGAGGTCACTGGGGCTCCAATGGAGAGAACATTCTGGAAAGACGGGAGGTGGGACCTGGAAGAGGGTGCTGGGCGGTGTGGTGGGTGGGGCGAAGACCACTGGTGGGAGGGGAAGCCTTTGGTGGCCTGTGGGTGTGTGTCGGATTCAGGTTTCAGGGCCTGTTGAGAGTGGGTTAGACTGCTCATTGCGACCCTCTGGCCGGTTGTAACCCCGAGTCTGAGCAGTGACAATCGAGTCGTTGCTCACACAGCCCTGCTCCCACGGGTGCTGTTGGGGCTTTATTAGGGTCCTGGGATCGAGCCCCGCATCCAGCGCCATACTCAGCAGGGCGTCTGCTTGAGTTCCTTGCCCTCTGCCTCTCCTCTTGTTCTCTTTTCAGCTTTCTTTCTAAAATAAATAACGAAATCTTTTAAAAAAATGCTCAAAGATAATGCAGGGTTCTCTGCAGCCCCGTGTTTTGTTTACCTTCAAAATAGGAAAATCCCCCTCCCTCCATTTGGCTCTGTTTTGCCTCTGGGAACCCCCTTCTTGCCTGTTACCAGATTTGACTCTTTCTGTGACATCACCCTCCTGCCCCCTTTTTGGTTCCGGCTGCTCACGTTTCAGGTGTGTCATGGTCTCACGTGCAGGCGAGCCACCTAACTCATGGCCTGCTCACAGCTGGCCGGTCTCTACGCCTTTCAAAAATCCAAACCTGAGTTGTTTTTGGCGTTTGACCCTTGTTAGCCCGTTTTAAGTGGCACGCAGTAAATTTATCCACAAATGTTAGTTTACCAGTGGACTTTGAACAGAATAATAATAACTTTCACATCTGGTCCCCTTTTCATCTCGGGATCTTAAAAACCCAAGTGCACATTAATTAAACCTCACATCCCTGGAAGGTAGGGAAGGGGTGGAAGGCCCAGTGCTTTAATCATGGCTGCAGAGAACATAGAGGGAAGGCCTGTGGGCCCAGCACTAACAGGCATTTTGCATTTCACCAATACCTTTCATCTAGCTTCTTAAATACTTGGCAAGATTACCTGGTGGGAAGGGCATTATTATGCACATCTGCAGGGAGTGGGGACCACTCTCGGATAAGGAGGCCTACCTTTTTTCAGTATGATCTTTGCAGAGGGCTCACTCATCTCTGGTTCATGGGTTCTTCTGGTTTATTGTGAATTATTCGGGGTCTCCTGGTGTGGACGGAAGGATGGTAAAGTTGACTGGTAAGGCTCTTTGCTTCCCCCCCCGCACCCCCTCTTTTTGGTTCCATATAAAGAGAGGGAAGGAGTTTCTTTGTTAATTTCAGCCACCTCCCAAGCTGGTAATGGGTAATTCTCATTTAGGGCCTTGGGACATCCCCTTCACCCTAAGTGTCTCACTCCAGTAAGTCCCCCAGGTGAATTGGAACAAGAGAAAGGCAGGGGAGAGGCTCTCCGTGAAAGAAGCTGCTAGAGCCCATTTCTGGTAAATGAGGGCGTTGATGTAAAAAAATGGAGCAGAAAGGAAAAAAGCCAAAGGAGAAAGTGTTGTGGTCATGTCGTTAATACGTAGAGAATTCACCTGCTAACCTGTGGGAGGGAATCAAGGATCTGGCTGCAGGTCAGATCAGAGTGTTTATAGATTGAGCCCCAGTCCTTTGGCACTGAGGGCTGGGTCATTCATCAGGCCCTTGATAGGACACGAGGATGGTGCATGATACACAGATGAACACATGCAAAAGCATGAGTTCTTTTGATTTTAAATGGAGTCCTTAGGCCTATTTTTTAAAAACTCTCCAATGCCAATGTAAAGTATGCTATTGATTTTATAATAAAATATTGCGTTTATTTAGAATGGCATATGAAAATAAACAATGTAATGGAAAAATGTTGAGAAGTATGGGTTCTTTGAATGCCTCCTCCTTGTGACCCTCCCGAACCCATGATTCCTGGTCTCTCTTTATGACTTACAAGGTAGAAAGATACCTGTATGTCTGCACATGAAAAGATAAACATTTATGTATTATTTTAGGTGAAGGCCCTTTGGAGTAAATTCTAAAAGCACACTCCAAAAGAATGTGTCTGTCCAGGATGCTTATGTAATTGTATTGGACTATTAAAAAAATACTTTTGTTCTTTGTTGATGTGGTTTCTGTTTATCTGGATTCAAATATAGTGGAAAGATCATCTGTTCCTATATATAGTTATGGAATAGGTATTTACTATTTCCTTGTGCTGTGGGAGCTCTAGTTGGCAGGGACGTTACTGGAATGGTCCTTTTATAGACAAATAATTGGAGCAAAGAAATGACTTTGAAATAGACTTTGTGGGTGCCTGGGTGGCTCAGATGTTAAGTGCCTGCCTTTGGCTCAGGTCATGATCCCGGAGTTCTGGGATCGAGCCCCGCATCAGGCTTCCTGTTTAGCGGGAAGCCTGCTGCTTCTCCCTCTCTCACCCTCCCCTGCTTGTGTTCCTTCTCCAGCTGTGTCTCTCTCTGTCAAATAAATAAAATCTTAAAAAAAAAAGGAAAAGAAATCGACTTTGCTATTGAGAAGCTAAATCAAGCCAAAATCCTTGTCTTTAGCATGAATGTCACACTTTGAGCTTAAATAGTTAATGCCTTTGCTCATGGCAATGTCAGGGGCCCTGTGGATGGAATTCCAGAATGCTGAGGTAGCCTTTTTTTTTTTAAAGAAAAAAAGATTTATTTATTGAGAGAGAGAGCATGAGCAGGACGGGCAGAGGTAGAAGGAGAGAGAATCTCAAGCAGATTCTATGCTGAGTATGGAGCTGAATGTGAGGCTCAATCTCACGACCCTGAGATCATGACCTGAGCCAAAACCAAGAGTTGGGCGCTCAACCAGCTGTGCCACCCCGGTGCTCCCTGAGGTAACTTTGATGCCATCTGAAAGGAGTCAGATAGCTGCACACTGAGAATAAAACATGGTTCTACTGTTTACTAGCTGTGTGACCTTGGGTAAGTCACTTAACCTCTCTGTTCTTTAGATTCCTTCTTTATAAATTGGGCATACGTACTTTCCTTCTAGAACTGTTAGATTAATGTCTTTCTCTAGGGTCTGATTCATAGTATGTCCCCACAAAGTGTCAACTTCTGTTGTTACTGTCGTTGTTAGCATTGTGGCTCCCATCTCTCTGCCCTCAGGCTGCAGTCAGTAGTGGAGGGTTTTTTTTAAAGATTTATTTATTTTTTGAGAGAGAGAGAACAAGAGGGAGAGGGAGAGAGAATCTCAAGCAGCGGACTCTGTGCTCAGTCTGGAGCCAGGCGCCGGGCTTGATCGCTTGACCCTGAGGTCATGACCTGAGCCAAAATCAAGAGTCAGATGCTTCACCGACTGCACCCCGCAGGTGCCCCAGTATTGGCGTTTTAGAAAGATTTCTATCTCTTCTCAACCATTGGAAGATGGTTGGTTCACAGCCCTTCTGGGAGCTTCCCAGGTGTGCCGTGAAGCCGGCCCAGTACTCAGAGGCGAGGGAGGGATGGAAGAAAGAGGCCACTCCAGACTGGCAGGTTTAATTAATAAGCAAGAGAACTTGCACGTGGAGCAGCAGCAGGATGACCGGATCCCCGCAGTCACCCTAACACCGAATCCTGAAAGTGGGTAAAGAGGCCTTAATTGGGTTCAGCCGCGTACACATGCAGGGGTTCACAACATCACACCCCCATCTCCAGGCCGTGTCCTGGGAGTAACCTCTGGGTGCCGGAAAGGCAAGCGAAGCCCACATTCCAAGGATAGGAGATGGGGTGCTGAGCCTCCAAGGGCCTGTGTCCCGCTCACGGATTAATCAGCAGTCCTGTCTTTTTTTTTTTTTAAGATTTTATTTATTTATTTAACAGAGAAACACAGCCAGAGAGGGACCACAAGCAGGGGGCGTGAGAGAGGGAGAAGCAGGCTTCCCGCCGAGCCAGGAGCCCGATGTGGGACTCGATCCCGGGACTCTGGGATCATGACCTGAACGTAAGGCAGGTGCTTAACAACGGAGCCCCCAGGCGCCCCAGTCCTGTCTTTTTGATGGCATTCCCCAACAAGGATTTCTGAAGCTGGTTCCCTCTGTTTCCTTCCTGTGGAGCCTGGAGTCTCATTTCTCCATTTCCCACAGCAGATGGTCATTGTGAGATTTGAAATCAGGCGGAGGGGATCCCGCCGGAGCTATGTGGGAGAACCATGAATCTCGCTCGAATTATCAGTGGCTGCTTATCATCCTTAATGGAAATAGAAATGGAGATCTTTATGTTTCATGAGCCAGGAATTTCGTGTTGAACAGTAGCTCAATTCAGTAGATGTGCTAAAGACCCGACCAGGAGATGGATCTTCCCATTGGAGGTTCAAGGGACCCAGCTCCTGTCTCACAGTGTGGCAGCAGGGACAAAGAGTCAGTGCCTAGTGACAAAGAGCAAGGCAGTGACGACCACAGGACCTCATCTATGAGCGGGCAGAGTGTTGAGGCTAAGAGTGGGGTTGCAGGGGCCATACGGCCTGGGCTGGAAGCCAGCCTCCTCATGGTGGAGATTGTGACTGGAGTGTCTGTGAGTGTGTGTGTGTTATTCACCACGACCAGAGTGTCTGTGGGCAAGTAACTGACCTTTTGGGGCTTCCGTCCCTTCCCCTGTGCCAAGGGGCAATGGTCGTGCCCACTTCAGGGAGCTCTTGTGAGGTGCCAGCACATGAACCTTTGTAAGGACTGAGGGGAAATGCCCAGGACACACACACCTTTTGTACATGGGACTTGGACTCATTCTGTACATCATGACGGGGCAGAGGGACGCACAGGGAGGGAGGGACTCTGATGGGGGAGGGGAGGAAGCAGACCAGGAAGCTTAACTCCAGGCTAGCCTTTTCTTTCTCTAGTATTTTTAAACCATCATGCACATTCATTACAGAAAGATTAGAATGTATAGATAAGCAAAAAGAAGGCAGGCAGAACTCCCATGTGACCTGCATCCAGAGCCACTCTTAACAGCCTATTTCCTTCTAGACTTCTCTTTTCTTCCCCTGCCGAGTTAGTTTCTGAAGGATGTCAGGGAGCGTTAATGTTTTCCTGCACTTAGTTCCACCGATTTGGTTTCCTGTGTGTTATGTAAGGAGCAAGTTTTTACTTGCTTTCAAAATTCTCTCATGAAATACTTAAAAAATGCAGGGGAGCGTGGTAAAGAGCACACACTAAAGGGCCGGTGTCTAGACTGAGCTCAGATTATGTGGAGAAGCCTGCAGCCTTAGGAGGGGTGGCAGACCAGGGTACACTTGCTGAGAGCTTCTGGCTGGTCCGGCAGTGAGCACTTCAGGTGGGCAACGTCCTGTATCCACACAGCAACCTTCTAGGCCGTTCTCGCTCTTCCTCAGTTTTAACTAAGGAAGCTCTGAGGGGTTGAGGGATCCGCCCACCATCACATGCACAGCCGGGCAGACCTGGGACTGTCACATGAGCCCAGTACCTCGTCACCTGCATGCCCTTTCCTTCTTGCACCTGCCTCAGGGTCCCTGACTCAGCCGTCCTTGCTCAAACCTCTTTTTTTTTTTTTAAATGTCGTGGATATTTTTCTTGACTAATTATATTTGGAAATAGAAAGTGAACAAGACTGAGCTGCCCCTTCTGGGTATGTGGTAAAATGGACGTCGCACAAAACTGACCATTTTCAGCATTTTTTAAGCGAACGATTCAGTGGCGTTAAGGACATTTGTGATGTTGTGCAACGAGGACCATATCTATTTCCAGAACTTTTTTAATAAAGATTTTATTTATTTATTTGACAGAGAGAAACACAGCCAGAGAAGGAGCACAAGCAGGGGGAGTGAAAGAGGGAGAAGCAGGCTTATCTCAGAGCAGGGAGCCCGATGTGGGACTTGATCCCGTGACCCTGGGATCATGACCTGAGCCGAAGGCAGACGCTTAACGACTGAGCCACCCAGTGCCCCTTCCAGAACTTTTCCATCCCCCCAGACAGAAACTCTGTACCCATTAAACAGTAACAGCCTCCCCACCCCCCAAGTCCGTTCTGCATTCTGTCTCCATGAATTTGCCTAGTCCACATAGGCAATTTCTCACATGAGTGGAATCCTCTAATGTTTGTCTTTTTGTGATTAGCTTCTTTCACTTAGCGTAGTGTTTTCAAGGTTTATTCTTGTAGCGAGGATCAGGAATTCATTCATTTTTGTGGCCGAATAATACTTTATCACATATATACACTAGGTTTTGTTTCTCCGGTCATCTGTCAGTGGGGATTTGTGTTCCCACCTTTCAACTGTTATGAATAGTACTGTTAGGAACACTGGTCATACGGCTCGACAGCCTCCACAGAAAACAACCCAATTAAAAAGTGGGCCCATAGACCTTTCTCTAGAGAAGACAAACTAATGGCCGCTAAGCACATAGAAAGATGTCCAGCATCATTCGTCATTAAGGAAATGCAGATCAGAACTACAATGGGATGCCATTTCATGCGCAGTCGAATAGCCGTAATAATGATACAAAATAAGGAAAACAGCAAATGTTGGTGAGCACTTGAAGAAATTGGAACTCTTGTCCATTGCTGTTGAGACTGTAAAAATGTGGCAGCCCCTGTGGAAGACAGCTTGGTGGTTCCTCGGGATGTTAAACACGAAACCACCGTTTGACTTGATAGTCCCACCACCCCGGGTACCTGGTCCGGAAGCATTGCAGTCAGGGGCACAACAAGATACCAAGCCCGCTGGGCTTCTTTGAGGTCGCGTTATTATTATTTATCAGTTCGTCCTTCTTAAGGATGTTGCCACCTGCTCTTCTAGCACTGTGAGCCGCAGAGAAAAACAAAACAAAAACCCTTCCATGTTGACGCTGATGTAATGACGCAAAGCCACTTGAGAAACACAAAGTTTGGCTCAAACCCCTGAAGCCACCTTGTCATGTCCAGACACAGGAGCAATCCTGAATATGAAATGAGGCTGAATCAGGGTTTCTTTTTCTTTCTGGTAACATTGTCAAGGTAATGACAAGTAGATGTATATGTGGAACTCTTTTCTCCTAACCTCAGAGCCCAAAGGATTTATTTCCTAAGTGGGAAGTTTTGTTGTATGCCCCATGAGAAAACTGGCAGATGTTCCTAATCAGAGTTGGAAGGAACAAATCTAAGTGGAAACAGAATATTGGTTTTGGGTTCTTGGATAGTTAATCTATCTCTCTGAGTAGAGTCTGTAGACCACCTACTATACCATTGATAATTCATCCTGAACTGTATTAGCCTTAAGGGGTGTATCCAAATACTCACACTTGAATATTTGTTACTCTAGAAATTCACTCTGAACAGTAGAATAAAATCCTTTTTCTTTGGAGACCTGGGAGCTCTAACTGCCCAAATTCTTGTCTAACTGCACTTTATAATCCTGCCATCAATTCTGTCACTGGGTAGTAATATAGAGGAAAGTACCTTCTTTCTGAAATCCTCTCTTGCTCTGGGATTGTGGTTATAGGCCTTGGTTTCCAGGAACTTCCTTCTGGGTGGGAGCTCCATCAGAATGGGGATACACAGTGTGGTTGATCACTTAGGCCCGTGTAATCTATAATTGGAAAGTAGTTGAGTCAAGCAGAGTATTTGAAATGTCAACCGACCTGAAGTCCAGAATATGGAGAAGACCGAGATGGCTGTGACTGGTGAAGCTCTTATCCCTCCACAAGTTCTGGACCAATGGAGAGAGACAGAGGAGTCAGCAGGTGGAGATCAGACGATTCCCTCTATTACTAATACATGTAGGTTTGGAGGTTGTGTCGTAGAGTCATAGCGACAGTAAGATTCAGGAATAGAGTTCCATTCAGACCAAGCACTGGGCACAGGTAGGCCTCTTTGCTTGAGGCAGGCCCTGCAGAGTTACCGACTGCATACTCTAGAGCAGGTTGGACCTTGGGTTCTCTGTGGGCCTAGAGGATCCCAAAGACAGGGGAAGTGAGGCCTTGAGCTAGGCGTGTGTGGAACATTCCCCTAAACTCGGTGTGTGACTCTGCCTCTCCAGAGCAGTCAAAGGGCCAGAGAGGCCAGGACGTTCAGTAGTTGAAGACATTTCCTGTGGGACAAAACTTTGGGCCCAGGACGTGGCACAACGTGTTCCATCCAGTTGAATGTTGTCTTTGTCCTGAAACCCAATTATTTTGTCATCTTTGATCTGATAAGATGCCATGATGACTTTTTTAGTAAGAGGGCTAATAGAGTGAGAAAAAGGCCATGTTAAAAAAAGTTTTTTTAATGAAGAGTGGATACCCTTTTTTAATCTACATTTCATGATTGTCTATATTGTCTATATTTGTCTTTTCTTGACATATTTTGGCTGACAATTAGGAACAAGCATTGATAAAGCTATGATTTTTTTCTGTTTTTAAGTTTTTATTTATTTGACCCACAGAGTGGGGGAGTGGGGGAGGGAGAACCAGGCCCGCCGCCAAGCAAGGAGCCTGATGTAGGGCTCGATCCAAGGACCCTGGGGTCATGACCTGAGCAGAAGGCCGACACTTAGTAACTGAGCCACCCAGGCGCCTCAAAGCAATTATTTAAGTAATTTTTTTTAAAGATTTATTTATTTGAGAGAGAGAGAGAACATGCGTGCATGCGCGCGCATGCGTGTGTGTGTGTGTGTGTGTGCTCATGCACAATTTGAGGGGGAGGGGCAGAGGGAGAGAACCCTCAAGCAGACTCTGCTGCACAGAGCCTGACATTACACAGGGCCAGTCCTACAACCCATGAGATCATGACCTGAGCCAAAACCAAGAGTCAGAAGCCACCCAGATACCCCTAAAAGTAATTATCTTAACATTCTGCCAGTTCTGTATTAGAGGCAGAAAGTAGACGTAGGTGACAATATTCAGTTTTGTAGATATCAGAACCCTGGTGTCCTAGCAAGGGACCCTCTCCTTAGTCATCCTTGGTGGGCACTTGGTTTTGGAGAGTAAACAAATGGATGTCATATGTATGTTCGGCTGAATTGCCACTCTCTATTCTGTAGCACATTTTCATGGCCATCTTGGGGTGGGATGCTCTCCTCTCCTGGCATGTTAACTTCATTTGTATGTAGAAGTTTTATGTGGTTTTGTGGTTTGGTGACCCCCACAAAATAAATACATTTACATATAAAACTCTGTGGGTTCTCCTTACTTGAAAAATGGGTAAAGCCATGAACCATTCCTTATACAAGTGTGGAGATGACCGGGCATATAATTTTGGATCCAGTTCCAGAAGGTTCAGAGGCCTTTGAAACTTCTGTAGAGATTCTATCCTAAAAACCTTTGTATTAGGTCAGTTCCCAGGGCCTATTGCAAAATTGCTAAAGTTGGCAAGTCTCTGTGACCCCCACCCTTTAAAAGCATGAATGTTTTAAAAAATACTAATAGCTCCATTGGAAACTTGGAATTTCTAGCTGGATAGTGTGTGTGTGTGTGTTTTTAAATTTCATTTTATTTATTTTTTATATTAATTTTAATTGTTTCCCCATAACCCAGCCACCCTTTTTTTTCTTTTTAAGTGTGGGTTGAAACCCTTTTGGGGTTTATTAAGTAATTTTAGTGGTTTGGGGCCAACATGACCAAAACAATATAATGGAATAGAAAAGAAACCGGGTTATATGTCTATACATCTGTCTGCTGGGTTGAGATGAAAAATATGGGTCCCAGTTTGAGAAAAATCATGCCTGCTCTGCTTAGCTGGCTGTATATTTAGGGCAGTGGGAGCAATTTAAAGAAACACATGCCTTCTTTTCATTACATGTTGGACCATATTGGCCCTTCCTTTTCCTTATAAAAATGTTTCAGGAGTCCAGTGGTCCCACTAACGTTTTCTATCGTAATATCCTCTTCCAAATGACGACCTAGCCACAGTCTTTCTGGGCATACTTCTAAGGACAGTGAGCTTAAATCCTGCTGTCGGAGGTTCTCCCGATTTTCCTTAATGTTTCAGTCGCTCTTATCCCCACTGCAGCTAAAGGTCTGTGTGATCCCTACCTCACCATCACTTAACTATTGCAGGCAAGAGGCTTCATGGTTCCTAGTCCCCGTGTCCTCTCTGTAAAGTGGTCCCAATAATGATAATCTCCTTCCCTCAGGATTGCTGGGGAGACTAAATGAGCTTATATGTATAAAATGCATAGTGTAAATCCTTAATAAGCATTAATCAGTATTCTTAGTAGTAGCTGAACTCTTTGTCATACCATGCAGGAATCACATTCATGACTTCCTTTAGAATTTCTCAGAATCTATTGAATCGTCCATTCTGACTGCTTTAACCAAGCAGATAAGCCCTCCATGGTAGTGTTAGTCTTTTAAAAGCATCTGTTCAATCTTTTATTTTTTTAAAATATGGTCTACTTAACTCCTAATTTCTTGTATAAATTACTTTGCCCCCACACGTCATAAGTGGCATTAAAAGAACAGTCTGTCTTTCTTTTCTGTATATTGTGAACCAACATTCTGTTCACTTACAACTGTTGCAAATGTTGATTATTTGGAACCCAGATGGGAGTCTCCTAGAAAACTCTGAATACCATTGAAACTCAACTGCTAGGATCTGTTATTAAAGTAAATGTGGCTTTAAAAAAAAATACACCACCACCACCACCACCACCACACACACACACAGAGCTAAGTAATTTTCCTGGTGTTTTCTTATGCTTCGGAAGTACTTTTTGTAGGCATTGTGTTAATCTTTCTGGAAAGAAATTTATTGAATTTCCAGGATTATTAAACATACTCAAAGTAAATGTCTACCCCAAATAAATGTAGTCAAATTCTTAGTGAAGATAATTTATGCATGAAAAACTTGCTTCTCCTCCACTCTTAAGAATATTGCAAAAAGATTTAAGTTTGAACTTGCTGTATTTTATAAAATAATATATAGGACGTACTCACTGTATGCATATAAACCTGCTTTTTGCACCAGGCTAGTAAGTAGCTGCTACGATTTAAGGGTTGTGTGTGATGTGGGTTTGAGAACATTGCCCAGCTCTCTCCCGTAGGGTTGCCCGCTCTTTGTTAAAATTGAGCCTCCCGACACTCCTTTCTGTGTCATGCCCTGCCCCTTTCATTCCTCCTGTTTATATAACGTTTTCCCGTTCTCTTTTCTCCCTTTCACCCTCTGGCTGTAAAATCTTTCCCTTTGGAAGGAATGCAGTTGCTAGTATCTGGCAGAATTATGTGGGAAAACGACATGTGTCTAGGGCCAAAGGGCCTTGGTTCGAATTTTTACTCAGCCGCTTCCAAGAACCTGGGTGACTTGGTTGCCCTCTCTGAGCCTCAGTTTGCTCATCTGTAAAGTGGACTGCGTATCATCACTGGATTCAGTGAACATTTTAAGCTGTAAGGTTTGGGTTTATTTCTTTAAAAGGCATATGTTTCTTAAGAAGAGAAATAAAGGGGCGCCTGGGTGGCTCAGTTGGTTGGGCGACTGCCTTCAGCTCAGGTCATGATCCCGGAGACCGGTGATCGAGTCCCACATCGGGCTCCCTGCTCGGTGGGAAGTCTGCTTCTCCCTCTCTCCCCCTGCTTGTGTTCCCTCTTTAGCTGTGTTTTTCTCTGTCAAATAAATAAAATCTTCAAAAAAAAGAAGAGAAATAAAAATAAACATCTAATGACAGATTTGGGGGGTTTTCATTTGGGTAGAGAATACATTTTTGAATAAGGAGGGTCTTTTTAGGACCCTTGAAAATCTCAATTCTAACATAACATGCCGTGTAATTCCCGCTAATGATAACTATCGTTCATTGGTCACCTTTTACGTTTCAAGCCTAGCATTATGTGCCTTTGCATTCTAGTGTGTTAACCTTCCCTGTTCACTTGAGGTGGAGGTCGTAGCGGTGAGGTATTATTAGGAAGAGTCCTCTGAACTGATTTCTCATCATTTACAGATGAGAAATCGAAGCTTTGCGCTATTAAGATGCCCAGTAGGTCTTCCTGACCAATCATGGACCTCTTATCTTTCTACGAAGAGAGGTCTTGGGAGGTGAATGGACTGGTGAGTGAGGAGTAGGGTTTCCCTCCCTGACCTCTGCATTTGTGGGCTGCTCTGAGTACACCAGTCTAGTCCAACATGGAGGAAGTGGAACTGTTTTGAAATTTTTGCATTGACCCAGAAGTGAGAGGATGAGTCTTTTATTAAGAAATGACTCACTATGTTTTGTTGAGGGTGGTGGTAAACCACTTCTCATTGCCGTTTGGACCAAAATCTCAACCCCACGTTCCTAGGAACCTTGGTGGGTATTTGTGGAGTGATTTCACTTCAGTGTTGAGAGCATTGGTCTTTTACTGGATGTTGTCACGAAAGAGAAGACAGTTTCTTCATAATAGAAACTGTTCCCGAGGTGGAGTCCCTCCACTTTTTAAGAAGCTAGGAGCTTAGATCAGTATCTCCTTTCTCCCTTTGGAGCACATTAATCGCCCTCCTGATTAGCAGTTTTTGACAGTATTCCTCTTACTGCACTGACAGAGAAGTGTCAGAAAACATTTCCTAAAAAACAAACAAACAAAACAAAACAAAACAAAAAACATTTCCTGACAGTGAAGACAGTGGGCAAGAGGATCAAGGTTTTTTTCCCTCACTGGTGCGGGAGCAAGCCTACTGGCAGTTCACTGTTTACAGGTTGTGAGACGGTCCTGTTGAACCAGTGCAGGTGTTGGTTGACTTGTTAAAACAAGTTGACTCTCTCCTTTCTCTCAAGAAAATTGGGAAGGTGGTCCTCGGTCACTGCATCATGTAGCACGAGTCACCGAGCTAAAAGAAAATACAGAAAAATGCAAATTATCCTTTGCTCTAGAAATAAACATCTTGGCAGGCTGCCCTAAATAGCTTTCCTCAGTGAGTATTGTCGGTGAGGTTCTCCTCCTCGAACTGTGTGTGCTTCGTAACCCTTCCTTTAGGGTTGTTGGCTACAGTTTAATGAGCACACCTGAGCCTGCCTTGCCATTTTGGTGTCACTGAATTGGGAGATGGGAATGCTGCAGATAGGGATTTCCATTTGGAAGTAGTCAACTTTTGACTCTGAAAGGTAGCTGGGAATTGGGGGTTTTCAGGAGTTCAGTGTGTCCAGGCTGTAAGTCTGTGAAGTTAATTTAACCCCCCATGGGGGTAAATTTCCAAGATTTCTCTGGAGCTGGTAGCTTGATGTCCATCCAGAAAATTCTCAACCAGAGTTCATTAACCCAAGGCAGATAGTCTGACGCCTTTAATACACAACCTCAGATTTCAGTGGTTTCCTACATTCAGAGGTTTACTTATTGTTCTTGTCATAGTTACCATGGATGGGCAGCAGGAAGGGGTGGTAGTTTCTCTCTGTTTCTCTCCCTCTCTCTCTCTCTCTCTCTCTCCACAAGATTATTCAGGGACTCAAGCTTGCTCCATCTGGTTGGACTTTGGTCTTTGGATTTTTCTCTTGACGTCTCTGCATTTGATGTGGAAGGAAGAGAAGAATGTTGCCTGTCAGGTCTCCAGCATGGTGTTGGGTAGATTCTGGAAGTGGCAGTGTTATTTGAGCCCACATGCCCACGTGATAAATACCAACAAATGTTTCTTGAGTACTTACTATGTGCCAGGGTCTCTTAGATAATGTAGTAAAACATTTAGATTATATTCAATAGGCATTGTATTATCAAATATTTTAATTAACTAAATATTTTAGTTTCTTGTTATATGTAATTCATATATTCTATAGCGGTAATTTAATAAATGTAGGGGCCTGTGGAATCCGTGATAGCATTTAACTCTTCCAGGGATGAGCTGGGTAATGTTATTATGTCCCTTTTACAAATGAGAGAAGGCAATGCATCATACTTTCAATTTATGTCTTTATATCAAATGAGGAAAGTTATGCAGGTTACATAACTTGCCCTGGGCCACAAAGCTGGGGGCTCCAGAGCTAGCCGTTGACTAGAATGAGCTACATGATACCAGTTAACTCATCCTGTTGGCCCTCCCTGTCTTGTTGTGCTACTTGGAGGAACTCTTAATTTCTATCCTCAGATTTCAGTGGAGACTCTTCATCTTCCTCTCACTTCCCCTTACCTTACCCTCTCTTCTCCCTGAAGGGGGTCAGGTCTGTGCCTCCAACTGACACCATTTCTCATGATGCCTGTCTCTAAGCCCTTTTCCCTCTACTGGACGTGAGCTTTTTTGAAGACACGATCAGGATGGGGGAGTATTAAATGCTAGTGGAATCGATCAGCATAGGATATTACCAGGCCCAGCGTCCCACTTTCCAGATGACAAAACCAAGGCCTGGGGAGGTTCCATCACAGAGCTGTCTGGGGTAGACATCAAACTGGAACCCATATCCTCAGAGTCTATGACAACACAGACTTGGAAAGCAGGACAACTTGGCGGTAATATGGGTTTTGTTCCTTCATTCCTGGCACTGTGGCGGGTGGCCTACTGGGGCTCTGAGATGGGAGAGTTGTTTCTGAGCATCCCGTGTATTTAATGTGTACTTAGAACGTTACCAATCATGGGAGTGGCTTGGCACAAAAAGACAAAGCAAGGCCCCGAATATACACAGACCTGCCGCTGACTCACATCCTGTGTTCTAGTGAGACAGAAAAACCTATGAACACGTGTGGCTAAAGGGGTTTTATTTTTTTTTTTCTAAGATGAAACCAGCCCATTTGATACTTTTTCATTCATTCTCCTATTTAATGTAGTAAGTTGTTTGTTAAATTATTTCAGTTTCATGATACAGATGATCCATGACACTTTTGTATCGGTGTGTATGACTTAAAATAAATAAGCTATCATGCTTAAAATTTTGTGAAAAGTTGACAATACTGTATAAGGAATTTTATTTTCTGTAGATCATTTGGGGGATAAGTTGCTATTACCCCAGACATGAGGGTTTTCTTTTTTTCCTCTGTGTAGAAGAAAACATTCTTCTATACAACCACCCTCCAGGGCTCAAAATCACAGAATGAATGGACGTGTCACCAGCCAATCCTCACACCCCGTTGTAGGTTTGCCATTTGTCCCAAATGCTGGGAAGGATGGTGCCCTTTTAATTTTTTTTTTTCCAAAGATTTTATTTATTCAGTTGAGAGAGACAGAGACAGGGCTCAAGCAGGGGTAGGGGCAGAGGGAGAGTGAGAAGCAGACTCTCTGTGGCGCAGGGAGCCTGGTATGGGACTTGATCCCAGGACCCTGGGATCATGACCTGAGCTGAAGGGAAACGTTTAACCCACTGAGCCACTCAGGCGTCCGAGGTTAGTGCCCTTTTAAATGGTATATGTGTCTAGTTAGAAACATGTGTTGGGTTGAGGTGTGTCTTTAGATTAGACTCCTTTCTTCAGGAGCACCTCCTCAGGCTTGATTCTCATGACCTTGATACTTTTGAAGAGCTCTGGGCAGTTCTTTGGTCTGACGTCCTTCCGTTTGGTTTTACTCAGTGTTTCCTCCAGATCAAACCCATGTTCTGCATCATTGGTAGAGAGAGCTGAGGTATGGATGGCGTGTCCTTCTCATGGTGTCACCCCTGGGAACTCCTAATTTTGACCTGTTTCATTTCTCATGGTTCCCACCCACCTTGATCCCTTGGGTAGAAGATGCTGTCCATCAGCCTGATCTCCTAGGAGGTTACTCGTTGCACCTTTGTAATTGGTAAATGTTCTTGGTTTTGCTTTTTAAAGATTTTTCCATACCCAAAGCCCAAATTCAGAACCCTGAGATCAAGAGTCTCACAAATACTGACTGAGCCCACCAGGAGCCCCCCTAAATTTTTTTGGTAGAGAGATATTTTGAGATTATGTAGATCCCCTATTTCTTATAGAACTTTCAATTTATTTGTTTATACCTGTATGCGCTCATGGGTTTTTAATTTTAGTCGGTGGGTTATAGTAGTGTTTTTTTGATACTCTGGTCATTCTTGATTTGACCTCTGATGGTCTCTTCAAGCAGACTGCTCTGTATTCCATTGTGTTCCCCCATCCCTCACTCTGCTTGGGTTCTGAAGTACCCTGACTGCTCCCCTCTGTGTGCACCTTAACCCCCACCCCCATTGCTTGGACCCTGACACCCCCATGCCAGGCCAGTCCCTCTTCCTCACTCTAGTCACTGAGTTTTTATGCTTATCTTGGAGATCAGTACATCATAGGTATTTTTATGAAAGTTTAGGGGAGAATTGGTTTTGTCGTTACACTGAAAAAAACTGTTTAGATTTTGTAAGCTGGCTGGGGAGAGTGGTGGTCATGCCTCTGGGCACATCCTTACACAAATTATGCAAAGGCTTAGGAGAAGGTCCATCATGTTAAACCCAAGTTTTAAACTGTTGTCGTCAGTGGTGCCTGGGTGCTCAGTGGGTGGGTGTCTGCCTTCAGCTCAGGTCAGGATCTCAGGGTCCTGGGATCAAGCCCAAGTCGGGCTCTCTGTTTAGCTGGGGATTCTGCTTCTCCCTCTCTTGTTCCCCCTAACTGTGCTCTCTCTCTTTCTCTCTATCAAATAAATAAATAAAAATCTTAAAAAAAAAATGTCACTCTTTCTGCCAACACCAACAATGGGATGTTGATAAGATTTCTAAGGCGATTTAGAAGGATGGCTTCTCAAGGACAGGCGGTCACCTGCTGCCTGTGGTCCTGTAAGGAAGGACAAAAGCGAGGAGCCAGCTTCTCTACCGTGTGTGCTCACTCCACCTTTTGCCTCTCTTCTCCGCCTTGTTCTCTTCCGTGCTGCCCGCTGGCGCTGTGAAACCCTTTTGCTCAGCTTTGGAACCAAGTACACATTCGTTACCACTTTCTCTTCTATACACTTTATTACGATTTGCCGTTCTAAAAATAATCACCTGAAAGTCTTGGCTCCAAATTTGATTTTAAAAAATTGTTCGTAGATGACATGTTTTTAAAAAGACGGTGTATTAGTGAAACGGTGCTCGTAATGAGCACCTCCAGTTGCACATGCATGTTACGTAAGATATTTAAAATGTCTATCATTTATTTTATAAATATATCTTTTCCCTCTGTCCCACCTCCCCCATTACACACGCACATACAGACCAATGTGACAAAAGATACTTCTCTAATACAAGAGTTGGGTTAATTTAGAAAGTCAAACATGTCAGTGGTATAATATCCCAATATGTTGTCAGAATTTGCTAGAATTGGAAAAGTTCTTTCTGTCCTCTTGGATTTTAAGGAACCACACCTACATGTAAAGGGATCTTGACCATGTACTCCTTGTAGTATGTGTTACTCTTACCTTTGACATGTGCTAGGTGCTTGGCTTCATTGAACTGGGTCACCAGTTTTGAGGCTGATGGGGTATATTTCTTAGAGACAGATTCTGTTTCAACATGATGGCCCCACAGAAACATCGAGCATTTGAAAACTCAAGACTAGGATCTAATGGCTTATCTTGATTTCTTTTGGAGTCTAAGCTTCCAAGATTTTCTCCTCTCCTCTCCTCTCCCCTCTCCTCCCCTTCCCTCCCTCTTTCTCTTTCCCTTTCCCCTTCCCCTTCCTCTTCCCCTTCCCCTTCCCCTTCCATTTCTCCTTCCCCCCTTCTAGTGTTCTTTCCCTTGCATAGTACAGCCTACCGTTTATCCTACTGTAGTACTAACTTATATAGGGAACCCGTAGGTCAGTCTGGAGTTTCTGAGGAAATTGAACAAAGGACCTTTTTGAGTGTAGTCGTAGCTTCACAGCCAGCTAGAGACCATAACTCCTACGAGTCCCACTAAGCAAATGTCTTACATTTCATTGCTTTTGGTGAGTGGGAACGTGGAGTAGACTTTCATGTGTATTCACTCTATCATTCGCTTTCTGCTTTATCCTATTCATTTTTTGCCAGAGTGTGTGTGTGTGTGTGTGTTTAAAGTCCTTTCCTGTTGTTGTTGTTGTTTAAACAATTATAAGTCATTTTGATGCTAATGATTGTGAAGGCAGTGCTGCTGTATAGTCCAGACCTAAACCTTGAAGTTACTTAGCACTGACTGTGGATACCTTGCTAGACAGTTTTGCAACATATTTGACATTTCAGTTTCAAGTTGAATAACAGTGTTTCTATTCTCAGAGCCTCATATCCCACCTGGGTAGCAAGGGCGGGTCCAACTACGTTGTCTAGTGTACTTTGATTATCTCACCTAGGGTGTAATTCTTAGCTGAGTCCCTTTTTTATTTTTCCCAATCCCAAGGGTGTCCTCATTTAATGCCCTTGTCTGTATCCTATAGCTAGGCCTTACATCACAAGAGGGTGTAGAGAAGGATAAGAAGTGGAGCCCAGGCTTTTTACCGTATAGTGTTAAATTACACTGTATTAATCTAGCTCTTACAAACTGAGCCCTAAATAAATAGGCCACTGGTTTCCAGCCTTGGGCTCCCAGTCTGGGTTCCTCCTGACTGACTGGAGAAGGAGGGAGTCATCCTTGTATCATAGATTTGACAGGATACCCTACCTTCCCAGTTCTGAGTGCTGGGCACATAGTATCTCTTACATAGTAGCAGTGACTTATACTCGCAGCAGACACATTTTATTATTACCTCCTCCTACCATGAGATATCAAGAATTTGTGCTTCAGTTCCTTAAAACTGTGACCTTTTAAGTCAAAATACTATACAAGTAGTATTTTGGCATATCTGTATTTGAGGGTATTTATATTTAGTAAATCTAGCTTGCTTTGCACATTCCTGATGAGTTCTAGATAACATAATGTGTACTGCCATTGGCGATATTCTTTCCAAGATACTTGAATTTTTGTCTCTAGTTATCCTCAATCAACAGTGGTTATATTTAGGAGATGAAGTTTCTGTCTTTAATTTTGGGTAAAAATAATCTTTTCAAAAAGCTTGCAGTAGCATACAAGAGCTGAAGATCTGGTATATTATTTTGCAAGGTTGTGGTCTTTTGAGTTGTCATTTCTCCTCCTAAAATAATTTATCAATGAAGAGGGATATTGGATGCCCCTCATGACTATTCCATGTGAAAGTCTTCATGAGTTTCATCACAGTCAGTAAGGAATGAGATTTCATACATTCGAGTACCAACTTCACAGAGAATTTTTTCATACTTGCTTATTTTTTTGGAAATGTCTAATTATGGTACAGGGGCCTAGAGGAGATTATGATTGCTATCAGTATCTGGATATAATGAACGATCCCACATTTACCATCTGTTGGTCCACTTCTGTGGCTCAGACAGTAGGTCGTGTGTTTTCCGGGGGATTGTTTATTTACTGTTAATATTTTCCATTTTACCAATGAGGAGACTGAGCCTCGGTGGTGCAAACAGACTTTCCACAGCCATTTAGCTCTTCAGAAGCAGAAGCGAAGTTCCCACCCGAGTCTCTCTGGTTCTAAAGTCCATTTTTTGAGCACTAATCTCTTGGTCCCAGTCACTTACTGGCTAATGGTGCACAGTTGAGCTGGAGAAGGACTCCTGTCTGGGAACAGTCCTCATTTCGACTGATGCTAGTGGGTGTCTTTCACAATTGCTGAAGACCTGTTCATGATCTGTTTCAGATTTCATTTTGAGATTAATAGTTAACCCTTAAGGGCTTTTCCCATTGTGTCAAGTCCAAACAAAAAGAAGCTGACAAACTCCCATTATAACTTGAACATACGTAACAAACAAACAGCACAAGTCCCAACAAGAAATAACAGTCGGCAGCATTCGTGTTTCCTCCCCTGAAGCCTGGGCCCATGTCAGCAGTGAATTGCGTTTTCAGAAATGTCACGGAATGGGGGAGGGTGGTGCCATGGATATGGGGCCGGTCTTTCTCCTTGAAAACTGTGGCTGTGTTTTCTTTCCTTCTGAGAAGCGTGGAGCAGATTTATTTTTGATTGAACTCCAGAGGGAGATGCGGAGTCTTCTGGAGAATGAAATAGGCATAACGGATTACAGATTATTTTTGAACAGTTTGTTGCTACGTCTTGAAGGTGTCCGGATGCCCTGTGTTGAAAACAAAACAGGCCCACGATGAGAAATTTTGGCTCCTGGTTGTTGATGGTTTTAATTAGTGGGAAGAAGCTGCTAACCCCAAATCTAAGTATTGCTGCTGTAGAAAAGTCCTCTGTAAAACTTGTATTCCTGTTCACCTGTACCTCCCTCTTGCAGTAAGCATCTCATGCAGAGCAATGTACTTGTTTCTTTCTCTGACTCATATGTACCAGACCTTATTAAAAAGGGGCTTGGGGTGGGGTTGCACATGCTATTGTCCTTCTTTTGATTTATTTGGAAGCACATCCTGCAGTTATCCCTTATGCATGTGGGCATGTGAGCATACCCCACCACCTCCCACCCCCAACACACACATGAACCCTGGCATGGATCTGACCCGTGCCCAGTGAGTAGGAAGTCTGGGAGCCAAGGATCATGCCTGGTTAGTCATTATTATCTTTCTCATGACCTGTTTTATGGTTGATGGTGAGATCTGGATAAAGGAACATAGAAAATTGAGAGAGAACACTACCCTACGTGGGTAGTGTTGGTGTCGCTGTTGATACTTGGGGCAGCCAGGTAGGTAAACACCTCGATGACTTGGCTCTGTATTTGGCAACAAGACTGAATCTGTACTAATAAAAACAAGCCCATTTTTGTTAGAAGTTTCCCCAGAATAAGAACCCACAAAACATTCAGAATCTCACAGGCCATTGATAGATTAAAAAAAAAAAAAAATTTTTTTTTTCATGATTAGGAAAGTTTGGGAAGATGGTTAAAAGAGTGAAATGCCAGAGTTGAGTTCCCTCCTTTGACCTGCATGGGATGCATTTTTCTTCAGGCACCTATGAACATTCCCTGTGTTTGTACAGAGTGCGTGCAAATATTGGAAGACAGTGCGGAGTTGAGAAACACAGTTTGGAAGATGCAGACCTGGCTTCTGATCATGGTCAAGTTTCATGCTCTAGACATAGACATGTTAATTACAATTAGGAATGTCTCCTTTTTTAAGACTGTCAGCAGTATTCCAATTACAGATTCAGATTCCAAAATCATCATCACCCTTTTTTCCCCTGAGTAATCATAACGCTCAGCTTAAAAAAAATTACAGTCACATTAGACTGCCATCCTGTTCCATTGTGTATAGTCTTATCATCTATGTGTATTTTTTGTAGGCTGCCCCGCAACGAGCATATATTTCATTGTAAAGATTGTTGGTGACATGAACATCCTCTTGGCATAAAGAAATTTATCAAGTCACACTTTTATTTTTCATGTACTCTGAGCTCATTGTAGGTGCTTAGTTTTTGGGTCTTACATTGCACTTTCTGGTTTTCGTTTTATCCCCCACCCCACCCCAATGGATCTTTCCTAAAGCCTTCCCCATCTTCCCATCCCTTGGAGATCTTGAAGCAGCCAAAGGAAGGTGCTTGGAACACACTGGTGCGGAATTGGGTGGAGTCGAATGGAGATAGATCTCTGAAAGCAGTAATTAGAGGAATTTTTTTTTTTAGATGAGAAATGTCGTGAGCTTATTTACCTTTCTGGAAAACTGAGCCGAGCGGGTACAGCACAGATGGCCGCCTGTTCCTGTGAGTGTGGGGACGGAGTGAGAGAAATAGAACACAGCAGGTGGCTCTAGATCTGGCCCCCGTGGTGCCAACATTAGTTCAGGCCACACACGGTCCCCGCATCCCTGTGCTCGTTCGAGTGAGACATTGGGGGAACCAGAAGGCTGATATTATTTTGGTTACCGAGCTCTATTTAATGACTATACTGGATTAATCCCCTCATCCTTCTCCGGGATGCTATTTTGAATGGAAAATTACTATTGAAAAAGCAAACCCCTGCATTGATTATGGACACAATACCTTCCCCCCGCCCCACACCCTATTATATCCTCCCCGGCCCCCAACAGGTTCCTTTTTTGCAAAGCCCACATTTGGGAAGCGCTTACTAGGTGCTGATTTTTTTTTTTTTTTTAGTTTTATTTATTTAAGTCATCTGCATGCCCAGTGCAGGGACTCAAACTCATAACCCTGAGATCAAGAGTCTGTGCTCCGCCCACTGAGCCAGCCAGGTGCTGCACCCCCAAAGGTGCTGAATTTTACTGAGGAGGAATATGAAGCCATAGAGAAATTAAACCATTTGCCCCAAGTTGTCAAGTTATCCTGGTGCTCGCAGAGGACTGTCCATTGCCTACCTACTATGAGTGTTCTTTGGTTTGGTTCTTGAAAAAGCCAAGCTTACTACCCTATGGAAAAGCAGAATTAGGAAGCCCAAACCAACCCTCTCAGCTTGTTTCCTCTCAAGGTGAATATTTTCAGAAGGGGGCATGCTTAGGGCTTGGGAGGGCCGTAGTGACGCCTGAGCCTTCCGAGGGTTGGTTTGGTTTAAATGTAGACCTGTCAGTTCCCGCTAGCTCAGAGGACTTGCTTTCCCAGCATGATGCATTAGTCATGAGCAGGGCGTAGGAGGGTGTTGAACAATCATTTCGACCCTCTTCCCCATCACTGGGTTTTCAAGCTCGACTTCAAGCACAGCTGCATTAGAATTGAGGACATGCTGGGGACACCCCCCCTCCCCCCCGCTGTGTGTTTCAAGTCTTGGCTCAGGGGTGGGAAAGGATGATGATTTCAGACCCAGGGCTAGAGCAGAAATGTCACCTTATGTACCCAGGACCTCCATAATTCATGTATTATGTGGGGGGAATAGGAGAGGATTAGGAATGGGGGCTGGTGTATTTCTATTTTCCAGTTTGCAAATAATATTTTGATACTGCTTTCCATATTGAAGTAAAAAAGTAAAAGAGAGCTGTAATTCTCGATGGTGTTGGCTACCAGCAGACATAAGCTAGAAATACATGACAGGGGCGCCTGCTGGCTCAGTTGGTAGAACATGCAACTCTTGATCTCGGGAGTGTAAGTTCAAGTCCCGTGTTGGGTATAGAGATGACTTAAGAACAAAATCTTTAAAAAATGGTCTTAGAAATATATGGCAAAGATGACATCATGGAAGTGAGGCCACTGTCCTCAGTGACCCCCTCCTGCCTCGGAGCTTGGGGCTACCAGGAACACCTCCAAGTAGATATTCTTTCAGACCTCAAATCTGGTGGGTCCATGAACACCTGCTTGGTAGACTGTTGTGAACATTTGTTGGGGAAGAGTTTGTATTTCTGTTCCTTCGGCTGACATTGATGCCATTACTAGGTACTGGAGAAAAAGTCTGTTGGGCATGTGATAGTAAATTTTATATGTTAACTTGGCTAGGCTGTGGTGCCCAATTGTTTGGTTAAGCACCGGTGTGGATGTTACTGTGAGGTAATTTTTAGATAGGATTAGCATTAAAATCAGTAGGGATTGAGTTAAGTGGATTATCCTCCATAACGTAGAAGGGCTTCACCTAATCACTTGAAGTGTAGGAGTAAAGACTGGTGTCTTCTGGATGGAAGGAATTCTGCCTCCAGCTGCCTCTGGAGTCCAGAGAGCCCCAGCATCTCTCCCCTGGGTCTCCACCTTGCCAGTTTGCCCCACAGATGTGAGCTGGTGAACGCTTACAACTGCATAGGCCAGTGCCTTAAAGTATCTGTCTCTCCATCCCTCCACCATCCATCCATCCATTTGCTTACTGTTGGTTCCCTTTCTCTAGAACCCTAACACAGGACTTGTGTGCCATGGAACACTATGCCAAAAAGTCCTAAACTGTAATCTCTTCCCTCAAGGAGCTGGTGATCCTCCTAGAAGAGACGGATTAAGACAGGTGTTCCAGTAACTGATAACTGTAGGAATTTGGAGGAGAAAAGTGGTGAAGCAGATCTTGGAAGACTAGAAATTTGTACAGTTTTCTTTTCTTTTTTTTTTTTTGCACAGTTTTCTAATAAAACACTCCAACATAAAAAGAGAATTAACATTCAACCACTCCATAAGCCATTTAATTTTGGGGAAAAGATGGGTATTTTCACCTTAAAAAAACCATAGATATTTAAAATTTTATCCCATTATCAACCTGCCCCATCTCCTCTGCCCTCACTAACCTCCTGAGTAAATCTGTGATTCATAGTGACTCTTTAGAAAGACACCACTTTATCCCAGTGTATCTTCTCCCTGCTGGCTGTGCCAGGGGTGTCTGTATGTCAGGGAACAGAGCAGGGATACAAGGGACTGGATTCTGGACGGACATCACATACATCTTGAATATGCGTTAGTTTGGGTTTGCGATGATGAATGCACTGAATGGACAGCAGAGAGCGATGTTAGTGATGGGGGTGAAAGGCAGGGAGACCTAATTTGAAGGACATAAGGAGAAGGAGCAGGGTATAGAGAGTACTTCAGGGACTCTGGAGGAAGAAGGAAAAGACGGGAAGAAATAAATGGGATGCCTGGGTGGCTCAGTCGGTTAAGCATCTGCCTTCAGCTCAGGTCATGATCCCAGGGTCCTGGGTTTGAGCCCTACTTTGGGCTCCCTGCTCAGTGGGGAGCTTGCTTCCCCCTCTGTCCCCACCACTCCCTGGCTTGTGCACATGCTCTCCCGCTCTCTCTCTGACAAATAAATAAAATCTTAAAAAAAAAAAAATTGTGAAGGAAGGAGGAAGAGTGTTTTCAGATACATTCCTTCAATGCTCAGCACAAACCCTCAAGGCATATTTCCCATTTTGCATTTGGAGAAAGTGGTATACAGGGATGTTAGGTGACCGGCTCAAGGTCACAAGGACATTAGATGGCAGCTGAGGGCTAAGTCTGTCTGAACCCAAAGTCTGTGTTACATTGGCAAATCATGCTACCTTCTGGGAGGAATCGTAAGTGTGGAAGGTTTTGATCCTAAATAGTGTGTCATGTTTGAACTACCACTGGTTAGTCCCATGGAGGGGTCCAGAAGGGGATTACAAAGAGGGGTGTATGCTGAAGACCGAGATTCAGGTAGCGAGGAGTGTGGAAGGAAGTGAGTTTATTAAAGAGAAAAGATCTCTACGTGGAGAATCTGGTAGAAGGCTATGGATAGGACCTGTCATCGGGATCAGAGGCCTATCTGCAAAGTACGCGGAATCCAAGGGGTAGGAATCGTGTTTTGGTGGTGGGTGGATGCTGATGGGAGGCTATGGCCATTTGAACTCGCAAGTGGGAGCTCCTTTAGTTACCAGTGGTTTTCTTTTTTTCTTTTCTTTTCTTTCTTTTTTTTTTAAAGATTTTATTTATTTGACAGAGAGAAACACAGCCAGAGAGGGAACACAAGCAGGGGGAGTGAGAGAGGGAGAAGCAGGCTTCCTGCCCAGCAGGGAGCCCAATGTGGGACTCTATCCCGGGATCATGACCTGAGCCGAAGGCAGTCACTTAACCAACTGAGCCACCCAGGCGCCCCTACCAGTGGTTTTCTGGATGGGAAGCTGGCCAGACAGAGTGAAGATTTCTTCCACAAGATGAAACCTTTTCTTCCCACCTAGGAGGACCAAAGTTTCATTTGGAACTATTTCAGAAATGATTTTTCTTTGTGTGTTGTTGTGGTTGCTGGCCTTTTTTGTTTTTATTTTTTCCCTCTTCCAGACCATGTAACTGCTCTTTCTTGGCTACTTATCCTGGCTCTATCTGAGATCCCACACACCAGAAAATGCAGCCATGTTTGGAAACTTGTTTTTGCTTATTGCCTCTTAACTAGTCATTCTATTGTCTTATGGGGGGAGGGTGGAGATGAGCAGGTGGCAAAAATGAGTCCCTCCTTCCTGTGTCATTTTCTTTTTTGTACACATGGCATTGCTTTATTAAGCATTGGTGAAGGGATCATGACTAATGTCTTGATTGCGGGAAACACCATTTAATGGCCCCCAGTGAGAGCTAGTCCTGTCAACCCATAACTTCAGAGCAGCCTCAAGTTCTTACCTGACATTCTTCCTGAAGATTCTGGGAGATTTGACACTGCTGTGATGTTGCTTCCCAAGAAGGCTAAGATGTCAGGAAAATTTAGATTGTACAGATGGGGAAACCGAGGAATTTGTCAAATAGACTTACAAAACAAACATTAACTATAGATTTGGGGTGAGTTTTTGTTGTTGTTGTTTTAAATTTATTATTACTATTATTTTTACTGTAACAGTGTTTTTCCTGCTGCTGGAAAGTTCTCTTGCAGCTTGCAGACCCCACCTGTCCAACATGCTCCTGGAGGAAACAGTAAGCTTGGACTAAGGTGGAACAAGATAGAAGATAGAAGGGGGAGGGAAAAGGAATAGGTCCTCCAGGTGGCCGGGGCAGGAGGCATTCCTGTGAGCTCCCCACATGCCATCCTTTCTCAGTTTCCAGATCAGTGTTCTCGGGGCTATAGTAGTAGTCTTTAATGTCACGTGGGTGCATGAAATGCTTTTCTTAGGGCGTGAGAAGGAAATTTCAGAATCTGTATTTCTCTCTATAGAGTGCATTTAAATTTTTGCACATTTCTGTTGGGTTCACATAAATGACACACGTTATTAACATACACGGAATGTAAGATCTCTACCACTTATTTGAACAATTGCCCATGTATGTGACTTACATGTCAGTTAAACGAGCGATGATACCCACTCATACTGTTTTAGATGGGCATGCTCAGAACTATTTAATTGAATGAGGGTGCCCATAAACCATTTGCACACCGTGCCCTGGACAGGAGTGTACTCATTAGTTCTTAGAAGGCAGGCCGGTGTCTGTTTTGCTTGCTTTGTGTGTGGTCGCATAGATACTACTTGGAATGAATGTCAAGCTTTTTAAGCTAGTTGCTGACATACAAGAAACAGATTTGCTTTGCGATTTTATGTATCGGTTTTTCTGCACGGGGACTTTGATGTATCACTGTTTCAGAGACGTTCCCATGGTTTCCCAGGAACTGTCTTTATGTGAAAGAGGCTGATTATCCTTTTTTTTTTTTTTTTTTTTTTTTTTTTTT
>PITA01003906.1:0-131418 GCA_004023965.1 Spilogale gracilis
GTTTTGAAAACACATTTCCTCGACCTCTACCTCTGCCTATATCTACATCCATAACTACAGCCATTAATTTCTACATTTATACCTATATGCCTTAAACATTAAGTTCCATTTAGCATATGAATGGTGAATGTCTCAGGTGAGAAGAAAAATGACTCATTATATCCATACTATTGAACTTCGCAACTTAGATCAATTTTCCATGTTCACAGAATAAAAATGAGAATTTTGCAATAACTCTTTGGCCTAGAAAACTGAGACCCTCTAGGAATTTATTTCAATGCTTGAGGTGGTTACTTTCAACTTAAAAAGAAACAGGCAGAAACTCTAAATGGCAAGCATGTGATGACTTTTATCTGCAATATCACAGAGAAATTAAGAAGAATTATTCATTTCTAAATACTTATGAAAATGAGAGAGGATACAATCTCTCTTTTTGTAGAGGGAAAGGAAACTTTTTTTAAGAAGAGAAAGCTTATCTTTTAAAAAGAGCTTTTGAAAAATCATTAAAATATATGCGATTATGTTATACCAACACTCTTGAAAAGATTTTGGCAAGAAAGAGCAAAATACATTCTATATCCCATTCATATATAAAATCATTTCAAAACAAACATATACTTTGGGGTGCAAATATATACTCTAAAACAACTGATGAAACCATCACATATTTAACTTATAGGAAGATACAAATAATGAATGGGTTAGGGGATATTGGAAGATTTTCTGGGAAAAAAATGGATTCAGAAGAACATATAGTCATCCAACAAGAAGAAATACGGTAAAAGAAGTGGATTCAAAGATTTTTCCTCATTCAGAGGAAGAGAATCGAATCACATTTTTTAAAAAGTACAAAAAATTACCAGGAACAGCTAAATAGAAAAGGTACAAACCACAGTGCTGATTTGCTAAAAGAAAATTATTATAAGGACAGAAAAAAAAAAAAGAGAGAGAGAGACTGAGATCTTAAGTAATGTATTTCAATGTAGGAAGAAGCGGCCCCAGGTAGGGAGTAGAAAGCCCTGTGAGAAAATAAGGCAAACCTCTAAGGATTATCCTTGACTACAGAGGCCACAAGGAGTTGCAAAGTCAACACACGTTGAAGAATTGTAAAAATCGATACTTAACCCAACTTCAGCAACACAAAAGATGGGACAAAATTCAGTTGATTGAACTACAAAACATTTTCATTTTTGTAGGTCAAACCCACTGAATATCATTAGGAAGAAACTATATTGCCTGAGTTCAATAAATATCACTTTAAGTTCTTATAATAATAAAATAGCACATTGAGGGGCGCCTGGGTGGCTCAGTTGGTTAAGTGACTGCCTTCAGCTCAGGTCATGATCCCAGAGACCCGGGATCGAGCCTCACATCGGGCTCTCTGCTCGGCAGGAAGCCTGCTTCTCCCTCTCTCACTCCTCCTGCTTGTGTTCCCTCTCTGGCTGTGTTTCTCTCTGTCAAATAATAAATAAAATCTTTTAAAAAAAATAGCACATTGAAAACATTATAGAGATAGCAGAGTTAAAGAAGCAAAGCAAAACCAAACTATTATAAACTCATTAAAAGTGAGACACATAGTAAGATGGAATAAGTTCCACTAAAAATGTAATGACTGACTTAGAGAAACCCAGCAATCACGTTAAAGGAAATAAACAAACTAAAGATGAGAGATGAAGAGGGCAAACTTACCTGACTTGGGGATGATTGGTGTCCCTCAATAGTGAATCCTGTAATGGGAAAAACATAAATTTAGAAATATAAAATAGGATGATATTCTTAAAATAATGGGAGAATTAATGTGTTCATCAAAAATGAACTGGAATGCCTAGAAAATTTGACACAGAATAATTAAGGTTGAGACAGATACTTGTTAAGCAATTAAATGTTGAGAATGAAAAACAAGAACTATTCTCACACGGCCAGAAAAAGCAAGTCAGGCTGGTGTCAGACTTCATCAGAGCGGCAGTCGGTATCAGAAGACAGGGCAGCGATCTCTGTATTTTGAGAAAGAAAAAGTATAGCTAGGATATTCTACATTCAGGCAAATTATTGCTTTCATTTAAAAATAGTTTTGGGGTGCCTGAATGGCTCAGTTAGTACTGCATCCAACTCTTGATTTTGGATCAGGTTATGATCTAAGGTCATAGATGGAGCCCCATGACAGGCTCTGCCCTGGGTGTGGAGCCTGCTTAGATTCTCCTGCTTCTTTATGCTCAGCTCCACTCCCGCCCCGACTCATCCAGGCTTGCTCTCTTTCTCTCTCTAAAAACAAACAACAACAACAAAAAAACAAAACAAAAATCTACTTTTTTCTAAAACACCAAAAACTCTGGGAATATAGAGTATCCTTAAACATTATTTTATTTTATTTTATTTTAAAGATTTTATTTATTTATTTGACAGAGAGAAACACAGCTAGAGAGGGAACACAAGCAGGGGACTGAGAAAGGGAGAAGCAGGGTTCCTGCTGAGCAGGAATCCCAATGTGGGACTTGATCCCAGGTCTCCAGGATCATGACCTGAGCTGAAAGCAGCCGCTTAACCAACTGAGCCACCCAGGTGCCCCCTTAAACATTATTTTAAAACAAAACACTTGGATGATTAAATCCACCTAACTCAGGCATTAATCAAAATGAATTAGTGAGATGAGAAATATTTTGGCATATGGACTGAGCAATGATGCAATTTAAATATATAAAGTTAATTAAATACTTGAACAAAATGTAAATAGTACAAACTCTAAGAAAATAAAATCATTATAAATCAAAGAACAGGAGATGGGAAAGGAAAGAAGGGGGAAGTGTTGTAAGCAAGTTCAATTGCTTACAATGATCAATTCATCATTCATAGGAAAATCAAAGCATTCCATAATATTTTTAAATATGTAACATTTAAATATGCACTTAAAAGGTATCTCTCAACTCATAATGGTTTTCATAATAATTTTCTTAAACCTAGAGATCTCTTTGATGGTTTAGAATTTTAGAATTTTATTTATTTATTTATTTATTTATTTATTTGGTGGCACTAGAGAGTATTTTTTTTAGTTTTTTATTTTTAATTTTTTTAAATTTTTTTATATATTATTTTTTTCAGTGTTCCAAGATTCATTGTTTATGCCCCACACCCAGTGCTCCATGCAATAAGTGCCACCAGGCTCTCCCATCGCCCCCCTCCAAGACCCTCAGTTAGTTTCTGAGTCCAAAATCTCTTATGTTTCGTTTCTCTCCCCAAATTATCCTGTTTCCCATTTCCTTTCCTTCTCCTACTGTCCTCTATATTACTCCTTATGCACCACAAGTAAGTGAAACCATGTGATACTTGACTTTCTCTACTTGGCTTATTTCACTTGGAATTTAGAGTAAAAATAATATATTTTTAAAATTATGGAACTTCTTCAGTTTTTTTCTGTTAAATTCAAGAAAATTATAATTAATGCTTTAACTTAAAGCATGCCATTTATAGAATTAATCTTGATTGAAAAAATCTGTTCTGTTTATAGACGTACTCATCCACCCTTTGATTAACATTTTGGCACAGAGAGATATTACAGTGCTTATTTCTGGATATTGTTTGTTTGTTTGTTTTTAATATTTCTTTTCTTTTTGAGAGAGAGAAAATGCATGTGCAAGTGGCGGGAGGGACACAGAGAGAGAAAGAGAGATGCAGATTCCCCATTAAGCATGGAGATTTGATGTGGAACTCAATCTCTCAACCTTGATATGATGACCTAAATGGAAATCAAGAGTTGGGAGTTTAACCAACTGAGCCACACAGCCACCTGTGGATGGTAGCTTTTTAACTATTGTGTTGATTTTTACTTCTAACTTTTTTTGTTTTCTTTAATGTATTAAGTTATGAACATAGAATATTTTTAAAAATAATAAAGTCACTACTTTGAAAATATATATGCACTGTTCTGTGACTTTTTGAAATAAAGAAATGTGTTCATGAGATCAGTTGATTTTTACTTTACACATTTTTATATTATTGATATGAATTTGAAAATACCACATTATAAGTAATTTCAGGGGCCGGTTCTGAAACTTTCCTTGTGATTGAAAAACTATTATTGCATTTAAATTAGAATATGTGGATAATTTCATTGAAGTATGTTGATGAAGTATCTTAAAATATTTTTAAAGAAATTAATTTCATTTGGAAGTACAGTTATATTGATTATCTTACTGATTTACTTTCAAATGTGATGATTTTGCAAAAGAACTTAATAAGCCCTCTCTACATTTTTTACTTTCATACAAAAATTAGCAAATGATCAGAATGTTCAGTAAAGACCACAATGGGAATTGGTCAGATGATTTTACCTCAGTTGTAAGTCATTAGTAACAACAATAACAACAAAAAGTAAATTTACCTTTTAGCATGTATTTTAATTAAGAGTTCCAGAATCTTGGGACACCTGGGTGGCTCAGTTGGTTAAGCGACTGCCTTCAACTCAGGTCATGATCCCGGAGACCCAGGATAGAGTCTCACATCGGGCTCCCTGCTCAGCAGGTAGCCTGCTTCTCCCTCTCTCACTCCCACTGCTTGTGTTCCCTCTCTCACTGTGTTTCTCTCTGTCAAATAATAAATAAAATCTTAAAAAAAAAAGAGTTCCAGAATCTTACATATTTGTCACATCCAATATTCTTACTTACAGATTTAATTTTTTTTTAAGATTTTATTTATTTGACTGTGAGAAACACAGCCAGAGAGGGAACACAAGCAGGGGGAGTGAGAGAGGGAGAGCAGGGAGCCCGATGTGGGACTCGATCCTGGGTCTCCAGGATCATGACCTGAGCCGAAGGCAGTCTCCTAACCAACTGAGCCACCCGGGCGCCCCCAGATTTAATTTTTTTCTGTTGAATAGTTTAGTCATGGAATGACTCAAAATTACCTTCTTTAAAAATTACTTATGAGATGCCTATGGAAAATTCCTTTCTAAGACTATGGAATTAAAGGTATTGAATGTTTGTCTGCATGTTAAAAAAGAGTTTGAATAGTTAACAAACTATTAAAGAAAAAATAAAGCTAATTAAGACACTAAGACATTGTGATATTGACAAAAGAATAAATAAAACAATAGAATAGAATAGAGATCCCATAAATAGACTCACATAAATGTGACTGACTTTTGACAATGCAAAGGCAATTCAGAGAAGAAACATTTGTCTTCTCAACAAATTGTGTTAAAACACTTGAAAGCACATATGCAAAAAGGTAAATATAGAAGCAAATTTTACACCTTATTTTAAAATGAACTCAAAATGTACCATAACACCTAAATGTAGACAATCTACATGACCTTGGTTTGGTAATGAGATTTCAGATATAATACCAAAAGCATGATGTGCAAAAGAAAAAAAATGATTTAAATTGGATTTTTATTAAAAACTTCTGCTTCATGAAACAGTTTAATAAAATGGAATGGGAAAGATGAGCCACAGACTGGGAGAAAATATTTGTAAAACACATTAGATAAAGAGCTTATATCCAAAATATACAAAGAGCACTTACAATTAAACAACATGAAAACAAACCACCCAATTAAAATGGGAAAAAGATTTGTACAGGCACCTCACCATGGAAGATATACAGATGGCAAATAAGTATACAAAAATATTCTCAATATCTTTTGCCATTAGGAAAATTCAAATCATATTATATTAGAAAGCAAAGTTTGGGGAACAAAAAAATTCTGAGAAAAATACATCCTTATTACATTCTGATAGAAGGACTGGGTAAATTCATATGATTTTAGTTAATGGTCTGTTAGCCAAAGGAAGTGAGATATTTTCACTGGCCTCCTATATAACAAGACATAAATAAGGACACGTGATGATGTAGATTTGTACCGTTATACGCTTGAAAATAATAATAAACTGGTTTTCTCATTGACTTAATGAATGAAACTTCTAAGATATTGCTAGATATGAATACCTTAAGAAAAGTTTTGCCAGCCATGTTTTATCTTATGGTTATATATTGCCTTTGCTTTAAACTGTGTCTGGGGAACAAATGGAAACATTTGTTGTGTTCATTTTCTATTTTATAGCCTTTAAGATGGAAAATAAGCTGTCCCTGAAGAGGCCCATGTGAGATGCTTCCAGGCATTTCTGGTAACTTGTAATACCACATTGCCTGAAATGATAGTTATATATTCTTTACTTAACTTTACAAACTTGCAGGTTTTATTATTAAAGAATATGAAAGAATTGAATAACACAGTCTTGCAATGGAATAATGTTGCCCTGGAAAATGTAAAAGCAATCATTCTGTAATGTATAATTCATTCCTTTGTAGGACAATCAGAAAATTGTTTTCCTGTCTGGATTGTTCTGAATTTTTACTCTAGCCAGAATCATTGTTCTCATTCAGGTAGCTCAGCCATTCACACATGGGCGAACAGACAGTTCGATTAATCTAGTAATTATTTTACATCCAAGATTTCCTGACTGACTTTGGTTTCCTTTCTTCTAAGAGTTTATTTGTGTTAATTTATCTTTTCAGTGATAAAGGTTATTGTAAATGTCCTGTGAAGGAAGTTAAATGAGGCAAGATATCTTATCCTATCACATGAAATCCATGCAGACTGGCAATTCAATCTTATATGTGTAAGGAACCCAAATGAGGCAGAAGGTAAGTAGGACAGAGAATATATTTCCTTATTCTGATGTGGCTTGACTGCCAATTTGATCTTTATACAGTCCTCTATTTGCTCAGTACCAGCATCTGCTGTGCACTGATTGCTCTTGTGTCTAGAATGAAGGTTTCTTTTCTTTTCTTTATTTTCTTTTTCTTTTCTTTTCTTTCTTTTTTTTTTTTTTTTTTTTAGAATGAAGGCTTCTGACTCATGGCTCAGGTTTTATCTATACCCAAATCACTCTTGAACTATTCATTTTCCATAAGAAATCAACCAGGTATCTGTCACTGTTTCTTTTCTTCAACTTCTACAGATCATTAACTACACATACTTTTATTCAATGAAACTATGTGTCATCTACTTGGGATAGATTTGCAAACAAAGATTCCTGTTTCTTGGAGCCCACAGATTACTGAGATGTGGCAGATGATAAGTAATACCCTAATTCAGTGAATTATATATGTTTGAGGTAAAAAGTACTATGAAGAAAAAGTGGTGAGCTGCACAGTTTGCAGAAAAAGGTGGTCACAAAGCATGGTCTGGACAAAGATTTGAAAGAAGAAAGGAGTTTGTTAGGCAGAGTGTGGTTAAGGGCATTGCAGGAAATAGCCAGTTAGAGGATGGGAACAAGTTTTTAATTTTGATGTAGTCTAATTGATCTGTTTTTTCTTTGATGCCTGTGCTTTTGATATTATATCCAGGAAATCATTTCCAAATCCAATGTCAGGAAGATTCTCCTCTATGTGTCCTTCTAAAACTTTTATAGTTTTGACTCTTACGAATAGAGTCTATTTTAATTGCTTATTTGTAAATAAATCTATCTTAATTATTTATTTATAAATCAGTTCTCCATGCTACATTCTTCCTGTGTTAACAGGAAAAGGGGGACATTCTCTATTTACATATCCCCCGGGCATGAAACACTATGTCTGATATTTTATAATAAATGTTGTGTGACTACAAAATAAATAAATGATTAATAATAAAAATGAAACTAATAAGATCTTCCTATCGTGGGTACAAGTTTCAGCATCTTACATGTATTTAACTCATTTAATACTCACAGAACACCTATTAAGGGAGAAAGGAAAGCTGTGAGATGTTAAATTACTTGACCACAATGACCCTGATAGTGGGCAACAAACCTGGGGATTCATTGTGTGTATATTACATGTCGAAGCCACCTATAACACTATGATCTTCTAGATGGAAAACAGACTAGAGTGTAGGTTCACAAAGTTGGCTTGGCATCCCAAGAGCTTTAAAAAATACAGAGTCTTGGACTACATCTCAGACCTACTGAGATACTGAGAACCGGAATTTTAAAAACTGTCATGGGTAACTTATATGCAGTCAACCTGACAGCTGCTTAAGCAAAATTGTTTGTGAATCACAGAGCACTAAGCTTTCTCATTTGTGCTGGTACACAGTATGAGCAGAAAGTGCTTGGAAATATATTCTTGTTGCTGTTATTTGCTATTCAAACTATCAAAGAGAATTGAAATTATTTGATCAGAGAAGGAATTCCCCTGGGACTTATAGGGCTTGATTTACTAAACTGGGGAGCATTACTGCCATTAGGAGATAAAAGAAGGCTATTAAAGAAATTCAGAGCCTCAACCTATGTGGTGAGCCCTGAACTAGGTGTGTACATTCATCTGTACAAATCACATAGAGAGAAAGTGGAAAGAAGAGAACTTGCAGACACTCTACTCCAAGCAACTCATTTACAAATAAACAACCTACTAAGGGGAGGCAATTTGTTTTTCAAATGAGCAAAATAACAATTTGAGTGGGTCAATTAATGATTAAAAAATGAATGAATCAACTCTATGCATGTGTAATGCCTCCATAAGCCATTTAGGATTCCAACTTAAGCTCCCAGTTATCTTTCATGCTCCTTACCAAACACCGTTTTGCCCTACAGAGCTTAGAAAACATGTCCAAATGTTGAAGAATGTGGAACCTCATTTTCACTGATGTGTGGAGAAGCCATGTGTAACTACAATGCTTAAAACCTCCCCCTCTTTAGAACCAGAACATGGTGTGGGAACCCTAAGAACTGGACATAGCATTAATAGAAATTATTGCATGAGCAGCCAGAGTAGTGGCCCCTTAGGCCTCAGCAGTGTGCCTCATTCTTATTTGTAACAGATTCTAATATGCCTCCCTCATTTGAAAGGCAACAATAAAGAATGTGAACAAACAATAAATACAGAATGATATGAACCACTGTAGATATCTATGATTTTGACTCTTCATGGTATGAGATACCCAGAAACCCATTTCCTTACTTTCTCATGTGAGTTTGGATTGCACTGCTTCTGAAAAATAATGTTTTTATTGAACGAGGGCAGCAAGTGCAATTTGTATGTGAGAGAAAAAACCATTACAATTACATACACACATGCACACACACAGAGTGAGGAGAAACACTCAACAGATAAAAAATTCCAATCAGGATGTGAAAACAAAGACGCTTGAAACCCTAGCAGAGAAACTCTGTCAGGACTGCCTGGAAATGTGTTTCTGGGCTTAAGGAGTTGTGAGGGGTTCTTAATGGTCCTGGAAAACACACTCTTTTTTCTCCGCTGTTAGATTTCAGGAATATATTCTGAGAAGATGATAGAGGTATGAGACTGGGGAAGTTTATTTTATATATAAAGGGGAACAAAACTTTGAATATTAAAAGAAAAAGTCACCTTGGAGATAAGGAGGTAAGACACGAGGATAAAAATTCAGATTCCAACTGAGGTGAATTCAAACAGGGCCCACTTGTGAAAACTTAAAGATTTTTGTACTTGTCTCTTTGATAATGGGAAAAGCCATGCTATCCTGCACTTTTGTGTTTTCTACCTTTTGTGATTTATCTTGTTTTATTTTTATTACTTTATCTTGTATAAACACAATATATAATTCAACGAAACATTTTGACTAGATCATCCAAACAACTTTGGTTCATAAACAAGACAAAACTATTAACATAGTTATTTTGAGTTTTGATCTTAAAATTCATCAAAGATATGTAAGCAAATCTCTGAAATTTTATATCTTTTTATTTTCTGCAGACTTTCACTTTGCTATCATATTAAAGTTACTCTGATTACAAGAACAAATGTAATATATTTTCTTGAATGGATTAATAATATAAAGATGACATTGATTTATTACATAGAGGATCATTTCCTATTCATTTTTATAGTAGCAGGATATTTTATGCTCCTCAAATATTGATGCAAAGATGCTAAGTATACAGGAAGTCTTCTCATCCCCTGAAAAGTTCCACTATTGTTTTATATTTGACTTACAAAAGAGGAGAAGTTATACACCGAGAATAATCTATAATTACTCTCTTAAGTGCCTATTTCTCTTACAATTCACTTTTAGGTTTTGGCATTTTAGTCTGTTTCTGAGAAGATAAAGATGTAAACTGCATTAAAAACAGACAATGATGAGGGACAAATCCAACCAAACTGATTTGTTTTGGCAGATTTCATCTGTCTTTTAACCTAGTATGCATCTGTTGTCATTTCCATGAAAATTCTTCTGATTACTAGTCAACCGTTTTTATTAATAATAAGTTAATACCTCTTCCAATGATTTTACATCTTAATGAAAATGTAAATGCTAGATATAGGAATCTGTGTGCGCCTACTACAGGTACTACGTTGCTGTAAGTGAACTGTTGAAATGATATAACTTCGCATGCAATCTAACTCCTTCTATTTTCTTAAAAACAAGTAATCCATATCTGTTTAACTGCATGTTCCAGTTCTAAGTGGCCTGTTACATTTGACTGATAATAGAATTTTACCACAAGTACGATGGAATGTTTTCTTAGAGTTGGGCCAGAAGTCAAGGAACATGTGTCAGTCCTCATGGTAACAGGGCTTTGAGCACTGTTCGCCTGCCATGCTCTACTCCTAACAGAACTTCACTTGGCTCTTTCCGGTTTTTATGTGTAGCTCTCTCTTTATTCACTATCATAGCCACATCCTTCTTCACTATTAATTAGCCCTTAAAAGCTAAGTTTCTGTGAGGCTCTCTTCCAGGTATCTTCTTTTGGTTCTCCCTCTTTGTAGACATTCTTTTTTTAAAGATTTTATTTATTTATTTGACAGAGAGAGAGAGAGAGAGAGAGAGAGAGAGGGAGAGAGAGAGAACGACAGAGGGAATATAAGCAGGAGGAGTGGGAGGGGAAGAAGCAGACTGCCCGTAGAGCAGGGAGCCTGACATGGGGCTCAATCTCAAGACTCTGGGACCACAACTGGAGCAGAAGGCAGACGCACAACCAACAGAGCCATGCAGGTGCCCCTCTTTGTAGACATTCTGTTCAAAGCAGTGCTTTACTGACCCTCAGCATATCAATAATTAACAAATTTGCATCTTTTGTCAAAACCTTTCTTTGTGGGTGCCTGGGGACTCAATCAGTTAAGTGTATGCCTTTGGCTCAAGTCATGATCCCAGGGTCCTGGAATCAAGTCCCACATTGAGCTCCCTGCTCAGTGGGGAGGTCTGCTTCTCCTTCTACCCTTTTCTCCTGATTGTGATCTCTCTTTCTTACCCTCTTTTTCTCTCTCAAATAAATAAATAAAATCTTTAAACAAGCAAGCAAATAAAAAAACTTTCTTTGTGCCCAGACTGACATCAACATTTCCCATTCCATCTCCATTCCTTAATCTCAACATGTCCAAAAATATCCTTATAATATCCATCTGCTCCTCTCCTATCTGAAACCTGGTCATTGCCTAGTGATTCGTATATCAAAAACAGAATCACCGAACTTTTAGCTACACATACCTTGTTTTTTCCTTAAATCTCACATAGCGACACAGTGCCAATTCTTTTCCTTATTACCTCTTAATATATCTTGCCTTCTAATATTAATGACCTGTCACCATATGCCATGTCCAAGTTACTGTCTTAAGAATAGTCACCTAATCAGTTTGCCTCTACCCAGTATATTATTTTTTTCCAGTGCAGTCCTTTATACCATAATCACAGTAATCTTTTCAAGTGAAAAAACTACCATATCATTCAATGCTTGCCTCACCAAATACCTGTCCAAACTTATCCAATTTAAAATATTCAGTGATTATTCTATTTCTATTTAGGAAAAAAAAATGCCAAACACATTATTCTTTTGGAGTGGTTTGCTGTCTACAACAAAATTTGGAAGGAGGCACAGAGATTTTCCATATACATCCTGCTGGGACATATGAACAGCCTCTCCTATTAGCAATATCCCCAGAGTGGTGAGATGTCTGTTAAGGTCTGTGGCCAATTTTTAAAATTAGGTTATTTGTTTTCTTGTTAAGTTTAATAGTTCTTTGCATATTTTTGATGACAGTCCTTATAAGACGGGTCTTTGACAAATATTTTTTCTTGGTCTGTGGTTTGTCTTCTCATTCACTTAACACTTTCTTTTGCAGAGCAGAAGTTTTTAATTTTTTTTTAAGATTTTATTTATTTGACAGAGAGAGAGAGAGTCTCAGCAAGCTAGGAAATGCTAGCAGGAGGAGTGGGAGAGGGAGAAGCAGGAAGCCTGATACAGGACTCAATCCCAGGACCTTAGGATCATGACTTGAACAGAAGACAAACACTTACTGACTAAACCACCCAGGAACCCTAGAAGATTTTAATTTCAATGAAGTACACTTATCAATTATTTCTTTCATGGTTTGTGCCTTTGGTGTCATATCTAAAAAGTCCTTGCCATATCCACAGCAATCTGGGTTTTTTCTTATGTTATATTCTATGAGTTTTATGGTTTTACATTTACATTTAGGTCAATGATCCATTTTGAGTTAATTTTTGTGAATATTATAATGTCTGTATTTTATTCTTTACTTTTTATATTTATATTTAATATAATAAATACATATAATAAAATATATAAGTATATTTTATTTTTATTTTTTTAGTTTTTTTAGAAAGATTTTATTTATGTATTTGACAGAAACACAGCAAGAGAGGGAGCACAAGCGAGAGAAGGGAGTGAGAGAGGGAGAAGCAGGCCTCCTGTTGAGCAGGGAGCCCAATGTGGGGCTTGATTCCAGGTCTCCGGGATCATGACCTCAGCCAAAGACAGTTGCTCAACCAACTGAGCCACCCAGGTGCCCTTTTTTTAGTTTTTTTAAAAAAGATTTTATTTATTTATCTGAGAGAGAGTGAGTGAGAGAGAGCACGAGAGGGGAGAAAGTCAAAGGGAGAAGTAGACTCCCATGGAGCTGGGAGCCCGATTGGGACTCCAATGTGGGACTCAATTCCAGGACTCCAGGATCATGACCTGAGCTGAAGGCAGTGGCTTAATCAACTCAGCCACCCAGGCGCCCCTATTTTTGTAGTTTTTACATGCAGATCCTCAGTTTTTCCAGCATCATTTGTTAAAAGGACTATCTTTGCACTACTTTATTGCTTTTGCTTCTTTGTCCAAGATCAGTTGACTATATATATAGGAAGGCTATTTCTAGGCTATCTATTCTCTTCCATTGATTTATTTGTCTATTCTTTCATCAATACCATATGCTTTAGTTACTGTAGCTTTCTAGTAATGTGGGTATTGTTTTGGGTAATGTGAGTCCTCCAACTTTATTCTTATCCTTCATTATTATGTTAGATATTCTTATTTTTTTTCTTCTTCTCCATACAGAGTTACTAATTCCACAGAATCAATTGGTCAATATCCACAAAATAACTTGTTATTTGGATTGCCTTGAATCTATGAATCAAGTTAAGAAGGATGGTCATCTTGACAATATTCCTGTCCATGAACATGGACTGTCTCTCCAATTATTTGGGTTTTTGATTTTGTTCAACAGACTTTTGTAGCTTCCCTTCATATAGATCATATTCCCTTCATATAGATCTTTTGTAGCTTCCCTTCATATAGATCATATTCCCTTCATATAGATCTTGCCCATATTTTGTTGGATTTATACCTGCATATTTCATTTTTAAGTGTGTTAAAACAAATGATATTTACCAAGTTTTTAATTTCAAAGTCCATTTGTTAATTGCTGTTACATAGGAAGGTGATTGACATTTGTATATGAACTGCAATGTTGCCTCAAAATATTTTGACCTATGTTAAATTTTATTTTTATCTTTCCCAAAACTTCTTTTTTAAAAAATATTTATTTATTTTTAGATAAAGAAAGCGAGTGTGTGCAGGAGTGGGGGGAGAGGAAAAAGGAAAAAGAGAATCGTCAAGCAGACTCTCCACTGAGTCATGGAGTCCCACATGAGGTTTGATACTAGGACCCTGAGATCAGGACCTGAGCAGAAATCAAGTGTCAGAGGCCTAAATGACCGAGTCACTCAGGTGCCCCTTTATCTTTCCAAAAACTTTTAAATAAGGTAATCATGTTTTATTAACACTGTTTCTTACAGAAAATAAGCAAACAAACATGATTCAAAGAAATCCAGTTACTGCCCATGACTCAGTGGTAGTCCTGGCAATAAGCATGACTGCCTACTTCAGGGACAGTACATATAGTCATGTTGGCTGTGCAGTGGATGAAAATGGTGCTTCCTGGAGTTTTGCAGACTACAACCTTCACAACCATTCTCAGTGGCCTCGCAATATAATACCCACTGCAACAGTGCAATTTCTAGTTTAGTACCTTTTCCCAGGACCCAACAGGTGCAGGTGCATGTGTGCACACACACACAGACATTCAAATGTACACATAAACACACATTGCCCTGCATTCATTGTACTTAAACCCTCCAAATAAATCAGTACTAGAAGTGGGAAGAAATTTTCTAAAATCAACCCTTTGTTAAGAAGAAAAAATTGTAATTATTCTAAAATATCGCAGGGTAAAATATGCAGAAAAACGTTTCCTATGAATATACACACAGCACACAGCACACATACTCATACTTAAATATTCCTCTCTAGGCTGTATATTATCATAGTTTAATAAAACAAAATTTTTGAATAATGCTCTTAAGTTAAAACATTCTAAAAACACCCAGCACTCAGTTCCTATATTTCAAGACTCAGGTTTAAAACAATAATTTATTTTATAGTTTCTGTCAGAGAATTTAAACATAGATGTATGCTAGAAATAATTTAATTTAATCTGTGGTTTCTTTGCATATGTCTATCAAGTGTGTAGATACAGAGTAACACATGAGCCATATGATTCTTTATAAGTAAATACAGAAAAGAATTTACAACTGAATCATATTGCTTGAATGTTACTAATTGATTTCAAATGTTTAGTTGATTCTAATAAGAAGGATAATTAAAGCATAATGTCTTCAGTTTTAGAAATAACATTCTTCACAATCTACATTAAAAATCTCTGATATAAATTATTGCTGAAACAGAAAAAAATTTAAATGACCTAAATTACTCTGACACAGGTTACCTAAAATTAAAATGCCACTGTCATTTCAGGCCACTAAATAAATAATCTTTCTTATGAGAACTAAAGATAGCATCTGTGCTCTCAATTTGGGGAAATGGGAGTTGTAGGTATAGTAACTTTTCTGTTGGTGTCATGGTCTTTCTAGGTGACTAGGTCTGTAATTCCACAAATATTTTAGTTTGAAATATTTGTGAGGGGGTCCCTGGATGGCTTAGTCTGTTAAGCATCTGACTCTTGGTTTCTGCTCAGGCCATCATCACAGGGTCCTGGGATCAAGCCCTGTGTCAGACTATACACTCAGGGTAGAGTCTGCTTGAGACTTTTCATCTCCCTCTGACCTAAAAACCCCTCTCTATCTCTGTCTCTAAAGTGAATAAATAAAATACTTATAAAAAAAGAAAGAAACAATATTTGCACGGTTATTTCGAGTTGCTGAGAATACTATAGTGAACAAAAATCTATAAACAAAAACAATAAAAACATCAAAAACTAAACATTGTGTTTACAGAATTCAAATTTTTGCAAAATAAATGAACTATAGGCAAGTAAACCAGGGAATAAATGATTTTACATAGTAATAAGTATTATCTAAACTGAAAGGGAATGAATGGAGATAGATGGGGGAGTTAGTTGTAAAAGTAGCCAAAGGAGGCTTCCCTGAGGATGTGATATTTGAGCAGAGACCTAAAGAAGGATGTGTGAATATGTACACATAAGTGAACTGAGCAATCCAGACTGAGGCAACTGATGCAGACTCTGAGAGAGGAGCATGACTGGGGTATTTAAGAAATAGAACAAATACTATTATTGAGCAGAAGGGACCAGTGGAAGAGTAGTAGTAGGCAATATAGTTAAAGATTGCCTGTACTCACACCAACAGGGAACTACTTAGATTTTATTTTTATTATTATGAGTAAATATCAAAAACGAATGACCAAGGAATGACATAATTCATGAATGCATATTTTGAAGAGGGGGCATGAACTATTGTATTAAATGTAGGTTAAGAGAGAAGACAGATTGAGGCTGGGAAGCTATTGTGGTGGTCTTTAGGGAGACCAATTTGATGTGATTAGGGAGGAAGAAAAAGAAATGCTGAATATTCCTCACATTATGGATAAGATGAGAACATTTTAGGGGCGACCTCTCATCACCTCAACACTAGACAGCTCCTCAGGACTATGAGATGGAGGAAGTACTTGACACCACAAATTATACTACTCTTCAACTTGCCTCTCCTCAGTAGTAGTTTAGTGAGATCTGAGAACTTCATAAGGGAAAAATGAAAGAAAAGGTGCTAGTCAATGTTAGTTCTAGGTTGTATCTACTACAGTATTTACATACCATAGCCTCATTCACTGGTAATCTTCAGAGGGCTTTGGAAACATAATTTTACAAATAATGCATTAACCTGTCCATATATCTGCTACAGTTCTTTGTGTATACATGTACCCTTGAAGAGCTATTTCTGGAATGGTGGCTGATGAGTGATAGATAATTGGGTGCTGCTGTATGCTCTGGTAAAGGAACATCTTAATGTTATTTTTTAAATTTTCTTTCTTTTTATTTCTCTCTTTTTTAGGAGAGGACAGAAGGAGAGGCAGAGAGAGAATCTTAAGCAGGTTCCATGATGAACATGGAACCCAACATGGGGTTCGATTTCATGACCCTGAGATAATGGCTTGAGCTGAAATCAAGAGTTGGATGCTTAACTGACTGAGCTACCCAGGTACCCATTAATGTTATTCTTTTAGCACACTACCCATAACATAGTTTCTGGTCACAAACTGTATTCCTATAATTTCCAGCAATAAATTTTGCTAATGCTTGAAAGAAGAAACTCCCAAGGTGATTGAATTGTCTATCATTCAGTGAATAACTAGTGCTCTCTCCATAAAAAGTATGAAATGTAGAAGAACATTTCACTTCAGAAAAAAAGAGAAGTAGAAAATCAGCAAGTAAATTCAAAAAGTACCATTTAAAGATAGCATTCATAATAGATCAGTATAATGTGCAACAATGTACACCAGTTGAAGGGGTTACTCTGTGTCTGGTTAGTCTAGTACTTGAAAGATGAGATACATAGAAATATGAGTCCTATATTTTGTTAATTCATTCAACAATTACTATTGTACTTAATTCTAGGGATTGCATAGGAGCTGAGGGTACAGCAGTTAAGATTTTATCACAAAAGTACCTGGAACCTTGGGAGAAGACTAGATATTTCTGTCTTAAGCCTGCATATTCTTCTACTGGTTGTAACAAAAGAATCTGGATTTTAAAAGCTCCTAATATATAGCTTTACTTAGTAACCATCAGCATGAAATATAGTTTATATATGATTGACATCCAACCATCAAAATCATTTCAAACTCTGAGAACAGTTATCAAGTTTATATTAATAAACAGGAGGAAAGTCACAAGACGTACGCTATATTTCTTACCTATCCTTGGTCTTCACTGCTTATAGCATTAATATTATAAACTATTCTTATTCTCAAAAGAAAATTGTCTCTTTCAAGACATCCATCATTCCCTCTTCACATTGCTTAGGAATGTTTTACTACTTAAGAAAAAAGAAATTAAATATCTCAAATGAAATTTGTATCATTTGAAATATTTAAATCTTTAAAACAAGGACATTCTGATCAAGGACTCAGTTTATACTCACCATTCTCTACTCTATCTAAGCATTGTCTAGAATTTCAATTATGAAGTTATGTTAGATATTCTAGCTAATATACTTTAGTTTTTGACACCATGTTACATAGTTATATGTAGAAATCTTTAGATGTAACCACGGGGGGTTATTTTTCTTTCATTAATTTAGTTAATGTAATATAATATTAAATATAAGAAAATTTAATTTTCTTCAGAAATGAAGAATGAAACTTTCCCAGACAAACAAAAGCTGAGAATTCATCACCATTAGAACTGCTTTACAAGAAATGATGAAAGGAGTTCTTCTAGCTGAAATGAAAGGATATTAATTAGTAACATGAAAATAAGCAATGTGCTGGTAAAGGTAAATACTGTCATGCCCCTTATATATGGGGAATATATTCCAAAACTCCCAGTAGCTACTTGAAACTAGGAAGTAATGAACCCCTATATACATTTTTTCCTGCACATATCTATGATAAAGTTTAATTTATAAATTAGGCATGGTAAGTGATTAGCAGTAATAACTAATAATGGAATAAAACAATTATAACAATATACTGTAAGAAAAGTTACATGAATGTGGTCTCTTTCTCTTTCAAAATGGGTTATTGTACTGCACTCACCCTTCTTTAATGATATAAGGTGATAAAACACCTATGGGATGAGATAAAATGAAGTGAATGATGTAGGCATTGTGATTAAACATTAGGTTACTATTAACCTCTCACAATAAATACATCCAAAGGAGAATCATCTGTTTCTAGATTATGATGGACTAAAGGGGATTGAAATCCTGGAAAGCAAACCCACAGGTAAGGGGAGAGGAGAATACAGTATATAGTGAAATTCAGAATATTCTAATACTGTAATATGGTGGCCAGTTAATCAGTTTACTCTGGTATAAAGGATATAGTACAATAGTATTAAAAATAGCCATGGCAGGGCACCAGGGTATCTTAGTTGGTTAAGTGTCTGACTCTTGGTTTTGGCTCAGGTCCTGATTTCAGGGTCCTGGGATCCCTGTATCAGGCTCTGAGCTCAGTGGGCATTTTGCTTCAGATTCTCTCTCCCTTTCCTTCTGCCTCTCTCTCTCTAAAATAAATAAATAAATCTTAAAAAAATACATAGCTACAATAATTGTTTAGTGTTCTTGGAAAATGATGTTTGATGGAAGAAATGTAAAATCTCAGTCTAGAAATAATATATGAAGCCAGATCATGGAGAACATTGGATACTAGGTTTAAGAGTTTGGTGATTGAATACCACTAAAGACTATTAAGTTGTCATAGTCATGTGTTAGATCTATCTCTAGAACATGAATATGGTGTATTTGATGTATTAGTTTGTGATGATTTCTTCATTATAAACCAAGTTTTTGACAGTTAACTCAATATCAAATGAGGAGACAGCTTCTGAGCCTGGTGTTTACTAGCAGGAAGTGCTTGTTACTCTTATTCCCACTTGGATGATGGCCACGCAAATCTTCAACCAATAACTGGTTATGGATATCTAATTGTTTAAATCTAAATTTCATGAAGTATATCCCTGTAAGATTTTCTGTACCAAAAAGAAAGCTGAGAAATATATCACCATCTGAATAAACACGATCCACCATTATAGGCTGACTTTTCATTCCTCCCCGGAAGTATGTAATACTCTCTCATAGCTATCCTTCCTACTTCCTTTTGGCCTAGTTTTTCTCTGAGATTGTTCAGTTCTTAAATAATTCTCAAACAAGGTAAATTTGGGGGGAAAGAAATCTTTTTTTTTTTTTAAGAAATCTTAAAATAAGAAATCTTAAAATCTGCTTTAGTACCTCAAAGTTAACACTCAAACAAATGTATCCTATCTAATTTTTAAACTCATTCAAACTTTTGTGTGAGGACAGGGGACAAACTTTTGGGAGAGGATACAGGCTCTTTAGGCTTTTTAATTAAATACAAATAATTTTATTTTAATTCTGAATGCACATCATACATTGTTTACTGAATTTGATTATTTGTTTAGTTCATTTAATCTTAGGCTTAATTGAAAATTCTTCGCATATTCTGGTTTCTTCTTGGTTTAACATATACTTCAGGTTTCTGGTGTTTTCCCTCTCAGGTCATATATATTTCAGTTGAAAATTGTGAAAGTCTAAAAAAAAAAAAAAAAAAAAAAAAAAAAAAAAAAAAAAGAAAATTGTGAAAGTCTGAGTTAAGGACTATGAAGCAAGCTACGTTTATACAAAGGATCCTATTTTTTATTTGGTAAAAGATACCATAAGTTGTGGGGTTGGTAAATATTTAATTCTAAAGAAATAAATCAAGAAAATAATTTTCAATATGATATTATTTATGGTCCTTTTTATGTAAACATTCAGAAAGGATAGAAAATTTTCAACTCTTTTTCTGAGAGTCCATGTATCTCGGAGAATAAATTGTTAGGCATGGAGCAGGTTTAAAAACATAAGCAAACCTCCCCTATTTTCTTTGTATCCTCATATGAGGTAACTTGCTTTATCAAATGTGACACAGGCAGACCCTTGAAAATTACTTGCACAGTGAAGTTTGCTATACCTAGAACCCTCTATTATGCAAATAAATCCAAGCTGGTCTTCTGGAAAAGGGGTGCCATGCAGAGAAGTGATATACCCAACTTATACTCAGTGGTCAAATATGTGAGATGTGAATGAGGTTGTTCTAAATCATCCATCCGCTAGCTGACCTGATGGCCAACCTAACAGCCACATTACATATCCATAAAAGAGCCAGCATAAGTCAACCTCTGCTGGCCAAGACCAGAAGAGTTGGCTGTACCAAGAAAAACAAGTGCACTAACTCATAACTAAAATAACCTTTCTGTATATAGACTACAACATTTTAATTGAATATATACATCTGAATGAGCTACAATTCTACCCATAGATTTACTACTAGTAGAAATTCATGGTTAACTGACATTTAAAACACCAGCTTGAACCAACTCTATTATGACCTATATTTATGGGATAAAAGTTTAACTATTTCAATGGGATATTAGATATTATTATTAGGATGCAAGTGTAAATTCCAAAAGCATTTTACATCTTTTCTATATTATGTATGTAAGAATCATTCCAAAATTCTAGTCATACTTACTCTGTCCACAAATACTGATTGCACTATCTATTAAGTGAAACCTCAAGTTTGAAAAACGTAATTGTCAAGGTATTTTGTCTCAGTTGGTAAACTATGATTAGCTTGTGTTATTTACTGGAAAGTTTACACTTGATGATGCATTCTGACCATCTGCTGAATTTAACAAATCAAATGAACATATTAGTGTTTGCATCAAATAACAAATATTGAATTCCTTTAATGTCCTATAAACGTAATGATTTGGGTAGCCTCCTTCCTCACTTTTCCAAAATTCCCCAAACTATGCAACAAATGTACTCTCAATTTAAAATCATTAAGATTATCTTTATGTCATGCTATTTATAATTTAATCAAGTTTCTAAAATCAATTACATTCTACTCTATATAAGTATAACCTCACATTACCACTAAACATGCAGAGAATGAAATTTGATTGCTTTCTCAGGTTATCTATCATGAGTACCTAATGGAAACTTGCCAAGCAAGATTCTCACCAGACTATCTATACACCACACTAAAGGTACTCACCAAATGTTTTATGACACTTACTATTCAATAATCACAGTTATCATTCTAGTTCCCACAGTATGAGTTTGTCCTACTGAAGAAAATGAAGCATTATCAAATATTAAACCTCTCATATTTCTTGATAACTCTCAGAGGAACTATTCAGTTCTTATCCATCATTTCTGCATTTTAAAATTCTGTGCATTATCTACAAAGTGATATCTAGGATTCTGGCAAGCAGAATCTTAATGCTCTGGATATTTAGTGCGAATGTCAAAGTCTGTGATTTCCCCCATAATAAATTTCAATTGACTGGTGTCACTTACTGGAAAGGTTACATGTGATTGAATTTATGACCATTTGCTGCTGAACTCAGCTTATAAATTGCTAATGATTCTGGCAGATGATCTAGTTTCTTATGCCAGTGAAATATTTGAGGTTAATTAAATAACCTTCATCACCTCTTCTTACCAAAATGCCAATGAACTGCTGAGAAGTTAAACAAATGTACTATGTGGTACCCAGTGATGCCAAATAAACCACTCTAAGTATGTGCTTTACTGAGTCTATTATAATGATCTTCTAAAACAGAGCATGAAGTGTTAGATCCTTAAACATTGCTAAATGGATAAATTATTTGAAATGTAAATTTTTTACAGTACCATTAGATAGAATCCTATCAGATCAAAGTAAGAATAAAATAAATTTAATAATAAGAATACAATAAATTTATGCAATGATCAACAAATATAGGATCATAAATCAAATTCTCTACAGATACAGAACAAATTTTTCACTTCACATAAATGCTTTAAAATCACTTAAAATTATTGAACAATAGTTCAATGTTTAAAATAATTCACACAACTTCAAAATTATGCTAAATTACAGTAATTCAGTAATACATTCTTTAAGTAAAACAATTGATTTCCTTTAAGAAACAATATCTTTAGCTATCACTACCTAAAGAAATAATCCTCTTTTGCCATAGGTATGGTGTTATATATAAATACCTCTAAAGTGACATCACTCAAAATCATTAGGACTTATGTGCCCAAGATTATTTTCCTGTCCTCTATTCTACTCTTCTTAGGTTTTGTTGTTGTTGTTGTTTGTTTCTTAATTTATTAATTTATTGGAGAGAGAACATGAGCTGGAGGAGAGGCAGAGGGAAAGAGAGAGAATCTCAAGCAGCCTCCATGTTCAGCACAGAGCCCAAGATGGGACTTGATCTCCAGACGCTGAGATCATGACCTGAGCCAAAATCAAGAATCAAGGGCTCAGCCAACTGAAACACCCAGGCACCCCTCTTCTTAGTTTTTATTAAAACCCTGTTTGTTGTTATTGTCATTGTTGTTATTTTAAGGTGGCAAAATTCTTAGCTAGAAGATTGTGTTCTCCACTATCCCTTGTAGACAGAGGTCAACACTGAAATGTAGGAAGTTAGTAGGAAAAGTTTCAAATGTTGCTCCTTAAGACTTTATCTTCTTTCTATTCTTTTTCTTTTAGGAATTCTCAATTTATGGCATCTACTTTGGTCATAGGTCATCTTGAAGACGGTGAAGCAGAAAGATAGATAGAAGGTTCCTAATAATCTTAGAGTCATCTTCAGACTTATTTTAAATGAAGGGGGAAAAAAGTGCTACATTACTTAGGTCCCTTATTTGGTCACTTAGCAACTGAACTTTACCTTAACATACATAATTAGCATAAATAGTTCATTAATGCATCAGGTGGTATAATAAAATGTTTTAATAAAAATATTAGCCAATAATCAAGATATGAAAGATGCTCAACAAATTTTCTATAATTTTTTGAGTTTGGTGTTTTGTTTGTTTCTTTGTTTGTTTTGTTTATTTGTCTTTTAACTAGACTCTGCAACCAACATTGATCCCAATGCAGAGCTTGAATCCATGACCCTGAGATCAAGACCTCAGCTGAGATAAAGACTTGGGCACATTACCAAGGCACCCAGGTGCCCCTGAGCTAATTTTAATAATAGTTCCACATATTTACCAGAATAAAATAGAATGAGCTATTTTTAAGGTAAATATTTATTGGTATACATGCAATTTTAACCTTACCAGCTCTTACCTACTCCAAACAAAGATAAGTGCCACCATGATCCTCAGCATTCTGCATTCATTTAACATTGTATTTCTACCTAAAGTAGCTCACCCACCCATAATATGTTAGCTATCATAGGACTTTAAAATTATAATCTCCAGCCCTAACTTTTCCTCAGAACTCCAAAATAATTGATTACTTAATGTTCTTAAGAATGATAACAGCAGGGGCACCTGAGTGGCTCAGTTGGTTGGGTGACTGCTTTCAGCTCAGGTCATGATCCTGGAGACCCAGGATGGAGCCCCGTGTCGGACTCCCTGCTGGGCAGGAAGCCTTCCTCTCCCTCTCTCAGTCCCTCTGCTTGTGTTCCCTTTCTCACTGTCAAATAAATAAATAAAATCTTAAAAAAAATGATAACAGCAAATATTATGAAATGATGCATATGAGAGAAGTTCGTATTGTCGATGAGCATATAATGACTCTATTTTGAGTTTTCCTATGTTGTGCTTTATTTTACGCTATAAAACAAATGTGGTAATATGAACTGTTCTTAAGGTCTGGAAATGCCATTATTTGTTATATAAACATTATATAAACATTATTATAAAACATTTCTTATCAATCTGATCTTATTACATGAATATGCATGCATTTTTAGCAGGGAAAGGAGTCTCAAATTTGATTGTGAAAGTCCAAAGATGAATTGTAATTCTATAATAGAAGTTGACTTGTTGCAAATATTGACAGAAAATGTGTACTCACATATAGTTCAGTAAACAGTCATGATAAAATAGTAGGGTGAGCACAGAAAAAAGAAAAGAAATCAAACGATTTAATATTTAACATTACCGTATCTTAAACCCTCTGGGGTAATAACCAAAGAACAATAAAATAAATGTATCAAAGATAGGAAAGATAGAATAATAAAAGTTCTTAATTAAAAAGAAACCAAAGAATGAGGGGAAAAGGAAATAACACTAGTTGAAAATAAAAACCAGCCGAGTGCCTGGGTGGCTCAGTCATTAAGTGACTGCCTTTGGGTCAGGTCATGATCCCGGAGTCCTGGGATCAAGTCCCACATCTGTCTCCCTGCTTGGCGGGAAGCCTGCTTCTCCCTCTCACTCCCCTTGCTTGTGTTCCCTCTCTAGCTGTGTTTCCCTCTGTCAAATAAATAAAATCTTTAAAAAAATTTTAAAAAGGAAATAAAAGAAAAACCAGAACAAAATGTAGATGTAAACACAAATATATCAGCAATTACATTAAATGTTAATAGCAAAGTGATCTGGTTAATGTTGGATAAATTAAACCTAAGTGTATGCTGCTTATAAGAAAAATCACTTTAAATGTGAGGATACACAAAAATTGAAATAAAAAAGACAGAAAAAATATGTCTCATAATACTAATGCAAGCACAAAAGCTAACATACATCAGACAAAGTAGACTTTTTGAAAAGACATTATTTTTAGTAGAAGGTAAAAGGTAGCATTCTTACCAGAATAAAAAAATCATTCTGAATTCATATGCACTTAAGAATACAGTTGTAATATATATAAAGCAAAAACAAAATGAAAAGGAGAAATAGATAAACCTATAATCCATATGAGAGATGTTTAACCCACCTCTCTCAGTAACTGATAGGACAGAAAAAAAATAAGTAATGGAAAGTCTGAACTCCATGATTAACTTGCTTAACTGATTTGACAAATATAGGGCACCATACACAGGTGATAGAAAACACATTCTTTTCAGATGTCCATAGACACTTGCTGGACCACAACACAAGAGTGAAGAAATTTCAAAAGAAGGAAATTATTCAGTATATTCTCTGACTGCACAAGAGTTAACTTAAAAAAAAAAAAAAAAAAAAAAAAGAGTTAACTTAGAAATTGGATATGAGGGCGCCTGGGTGGCTCAGTCGTTAAGTGTCTGCCTTTGGGCTAGGTCATGATCCTGGAGTCCCGGGATCAAACCCCACATCAGGCTCCCTGCTTAGCGGGAAGCCTGCTTCTCCCTCTCTCATTTCCTCTACTTCTATTCCCTCTCTAGCTGTGTTTCTCTCTGTCAAATAAATAAATAAAATCTTAAAAAAAATAAAAGAAATTGAATATGAAAAGATTACTAGAATATTCAGGTGAGGAACCATAACCAGCTATTCAGAAGAAATTGTAGGATAGTATTTTCATAACCTGGAAGCCGGCAGTGACTTTTTTTTTTTTTAAGATTTTATTTAGTTGACAGCGAGAAACACAGCTAGAGAGGGAACACAAGCAGGGAGAGTGAGGGAGGGAGAAGCAGGTTTCCTGCTGAGCAGGGAGCCCGATGTAGGGCTCGATCCTGGGTCTCCAGGATCATGACCTGAGCCGAAGGCAGTTGCTTAACCAAGTGAGCCACCCAGGCGCCCCAACGGCAGTGACTTTTTAAGCAGAGCTCAAAAGTGCTACCCATAAAGGAAAATACTGATCCATTAAGTCTCATTATCATAAAATCAGACAAAACGAATCTATCTTGTTGTAAGTTAGGATGGTAGGCAAGTAGGGTCTGGGGTTTATGAATGTGAGGAGACAGAAGGGAGCCTTCTAATATGTTGACTATTTCTATTTCTTGAACTGAATGATTGTGACATGAATGTGTTCAGTTTGCAAAAATATATTGATCTTTATTTTTAGGATTGTGCTCTTATTTTCATGTATATTATACTTGAATTAAATGTTAAGAAAACAAACTTCTCTTCTTAAGTGGATACAATTAGGAGAGAAAAAGAGCAGACCATAAAGATATTTGAAATACATATATCCATCAAATAATGTATATTGAAAAACTCCTACAAGTCAATAAAAGACAATGAAATATAAAAAATATACAAAAGATTTAAACAGACATTTCATAATGTTCTTAGAAAGACCAAATAGCCAGTAACCACCTTAAAATTTACCATTAGTAACTTTTATTAATTATTACTAATCAGGAATCAGGGAAATGCCATTAAAATCATAATGTTTACTACCCATCCACTAGAATGATGATTCTAACAAGACTTATAATATTAAGTGGAGTAATTGGAACTTTAATACACTGATAATCATAATGTAAGCAGATGCATCCAATTTTGAAAACTGGCAGTATCTTCTAACGTTGAACACTGATGTACCTTTTTAAAATTTTGTTATTTTTATTTTTTGCCATAACCCAGCCACCCTAACCTTTTCCCCTACCTCCCAGCGATGCTCAGTTTGTTTCCTGAGATTAAGAGTCTCTTATCTTATGGTTTGTCTCCCTCCCTGGTTTCATCTTGTTTCATTTTTTCCCTCCCTAGTTCCCATTATCCCCCCATCCTGCCTCTTAAATTTCTCATATCAGAGAGATCATATGATAATTGTCTTTCTCTGATTGACTTATTTTGCTCAGCGTAATAGCCTCCAGTTCCATCCATGTCATTGCAAATTGCAGGATTTCATTCTTTTTGATGGCTATGGTATTGTTGTGTATGTGTGTGTGTGTGTATGTATGTATGTATATAGACTACATCTTCTTTATCCATTCATCTGTTGGTGAACATATAGGTTATTTCCATAGTTTGGCTATTGTGGATATTGCTGCTATAAACATTTGGGTGCATGTGCCCCTTCAGATCACTACATTTGTATTTTTAAGGTAAATACCCAGTAGTGGGATTGCTGGGTCATAGGGTAGTTCTATGACATACCTTTTAAACCAACAATGTCACCCCTAAATGCATAATCAATAGAAATCCTTATATATATATATATATATATATATGTGTGTGTGTGTGTGTGTGTGTGTGTGTATATATATATGTATATACATAAAATGATGTACAAGATATCTATAGCACTACTATTTATTAGAGACAAAAGATGGAGCTACTGCACATGTCCATCAGGATTAGAATACATAATTTGTGGTATATATGATATAATATAATAAAAATTATAATATAATATAAACAATAAAAATTAAGATATTAAAGCTACACAAAACATGGATAAATTCCATAAACAAAACTAAGGGGAAGTAGCTAAATGCAATATAGGTCATTTTGCATGATCTCATTTATATACACTTCAAAAACAGATAAAACTAGTTAATGGTAATATATTAGTAAAGTTAATGGTTTTATCTTTGGAGTTAGTGGATTAATGGATAGAAGTTATATAGAGCTTCCTGTCTGCTAATAATATGCTACATTATTTTTTAATTTTTATTTTTTAAAGATTTATTCTGACAGAGAGAGAGAGAAAAGAGAGACAGAGAAAGAGAGTAAGGGTGGTGAGGAAAGTTAAGGGGAGAAGAAGAAACAGGCTCTCCCCTGAGCAAGGAGCCTGATGTGGGTCCCTGTCTCAGGACCCTGGGATCATGACCTGAATGGAAGGCAGGCATTTAACCAGCTGAGCTACCCAGATGCCTCAGTAATATGCTATTTTAAAAAAAATTTTGCTTTGTAACTTTTACCTTGTGAAAATTTGTAGTGTTAAACATGTGAGATTTGGTCATTTAAAAAAAAAATCTTTATGTGATTTTCCAGTACAATTTTACTTGAATAGTTAATATTTCATTCTACAAAAAAGAAAATACAGAAATTGGTAGTGAATATGACTGTAACATGTTATATTTTATTTGTACTTCTTTCGTGCAATGTAATTTCTTACTTAACCAAAGTTACAAATGAGATAAAATAAGAAGGAATCTGATGGAGTATTTTAATTTTTTTTCTGAATGGAAGAAAAGTCATATTCCATGTGCCTGAGAGGATAGAAATAATTAAGGTGCAAATCAGTCACTTAAAAAGAGAAATATTGGGGCACCTGAGTGGCTCAGTTGGTTAAGCGACTGCCTTTGGCTCAGGTCATGATCCAGAGACCTTGGATGTAGTCCCACATCGGGCTCTTTGCTGGGCAGGAAGCCTGCTTCTCCCTCTCTCACTCCCCCTGCTTGTGTTCCCTCTCTCACTGTGTTTCTCTCTGTCAAATAAATAAAATCTTAAAAAAAAAAAAAAGAGAAATATTTAGGATTGGATTTTATATCATTCAAACACTGATTTCCCCCTTCATGCTAGTAAGCAAAGAGATATTAACATGGAAACTTAATACTAGAACTCATTTTATTTTGTGCTTAATCTTCTATAAAACATGTAATAATATATTTTCTGAACAATAAGTTTTTGTTTTTTTGCCAAGGAGAAATTTCTTTTGCATAAATAATTAATTACTGATTACATATAACATTGTACAAGTATACTTAAGAATTTTGAAGGCAGTTAGTAATAGAATGATACCCACAGACTAACGATTACATATATAAAGAAATATCTTTCTATATTTCCAAAACTAAGATTTTCCTCTACCTGACCCAGCTTGTTTTGTTTTTATGGCTTGTTTTTATAGAATAATCAGTGTACAAGACAGATAAATAAGTAAATGTATAAATCTGTAATTATAAATGTTGGCAAGTGAAATGTAAGCAAGAAACTTAATAATAATGATATAGAAAGCAAAACATAACAGAGAATGAACATGCTTTTGAGGAAGAGCTCATGGATAGTGTCTTTGAGAAGGCACTGTTTAAGCTGCGGCCTGAAATGGAAAGTAGCAGCAAGAGAAAATCCAGACAGGTGGCCAGGCATGTCCCTGAGCTGAAGATTTGGGCATGTTTACCTTGCAGAAGAAAATGCCAATGGGAGTGGAGCTCCACCATTGGGAAAGTTAGTGTAAGAAAGTTAAAAAAAAAAAAAAAAAAGTGGAAAAATAGAAGCCACATTTGCAGACCATTGAAGTCTTTTTAGGAAGTTTGGAATTCATCCAAAATGTGTTAAGATGCTAACGAAGATTTTAAAGCAGGTGATGAACATGTTGCAATTAAGTTTTGCCATTTTCTAGATGTTTTTAAAACATCTGGTCTGATTGTGGAATGAATCACAGGTGGTCAAGAGTAAAATCTTGGAAGGCAGTTAAGGTTGATGTGGAACTAATCCTATATAAGCTGATTAATACACTGGGTGTAGAAATGGACCATGTGAGCATATTAGAGAAACATTTAGAAGCTAGAACTAAAGTGACTCATGATATATATTAACAGAAAGAAGTAAAGAAGAGCAGGGGATAAAAATTAGTGGAAAACACATAAGTTTAGGGTAATGAAAGGGGGTTAAAGTTGTCTTTGGATTTTTAAATCTGATATGAACAGGATATAATCAAGTGAAGATTTTTGTTTGTTTGTTTAAATGATAATTGGATCTATAAGTAAAAGGCAGCGAAAATTAGAATATGAGATAATATTGGGGAGTTATAAATATATTGATTTCAAACATGGGAATAAATAGCAAAAAAGAAAAAAAAACTTTAAGAAAAGGAGACCCACTAAACATGAGACCTCTTCATCAGCCCCACATAGGCATTAAAAATAATTAATGAAGAACAATGATTTAAATGTATTTTAAAGTTAAAATGACCTACACATCAAATTTAAGAGAAAAAATATTTTTTTAACTTCAAATTTTGTATGTGTCTGCTTAATGGTCCTGGGTGGTTTCTGTGGAAAAATCTGAGGTTTAGTAGCAAATGGTTATTAGAAAATGAATTTTATTTGAAAAATTCCATTTCAAATGAACAAGGGCTGATACTCTCTAGGTGACAGATTTAATAGGCTGTGTTCTACACTCTGGAGTACACCGAGCTCATCGCAGCTCCGCACTGACACCCACGCTCAATATGGCAACAAACACATAGAATTTCATATCTTTATTAAAAATTGTAATGTAATTTTCTTATATTACTAAACATTATATTCTTAGATGAAAACTTTCATTTTTTAAAAAGATTTTATGTATTTATTTGAGAAAGTGAGTGAGAGAGAGAGAACAAGTGAGGGAGAGAGAAGGAGAATCAGGCTCCCTGATTAGCAGGGAGCCCAATGCAGGCCTTGATCCCAGGACCCCAGGTTCTGGACCTGAGCTGAAGGCAGACACTTAACCAACTGAGCCACTGAGGTGCTGCAACGAAAACTATTTTAAATAATCTCTTTTCTCCATGAAGTTAACCCCTGCAAATGTTATACTTCAAATTTCTGGTGATTGCTGAGAATTATGTAGGGTAAACTCTTGAAAAAACACATTTGGATTGAATTAAAAAAGGAATGATAAGGTACTCTTTCTGAAATGTGCCTTATTGGCAATGCATGCTCTTTTCTAGGTCTATTTGACCACCCATCTATTTATTACCCCACCTACGGTTTATACCTTTTCCACTCTGTTGAAGTCCTAGGATATTTTTGTTGCTGTCATTCTATTAAACTCTGTTGGAAGTTGAAAACCTTTAAGTGACTTAGAAATGTTAAAACTTAAAAAAAAAAAAAAAAACCAGAAACCCTGCCTCTTAATGCTTTCACAAGTGATGTCTTTTAAACACAAACAGTAGCATTAATCTACATCACATTAATGAAATGTCAAGGAAAATACAACAATGTCAAAGGTTACTAACAACTCCAGAGTCATGCATTCATATGAACAAAACGATGAATCAGTTCATCCAGTTTATTTATGAGATCAGGCAATTCAGGAATGGATTATGCAATTTATTTGCTTTCCTTTGTATAGAGTAACTCACAAATACTGATGTTTTTAGGATGCCAAAGGTTGTAATAAATTAATCAATCTCACTTTTGCATAAATCCTAAATCAAATATAAATATGGACAGTTCAGCAGTACATTTAAAAATCTGATTCAAGGTAATGCATGTTTTGTTTTGGCAATGCTGTAAATATTTAATATTTGGAAACCTATTAATATGTTAATAGACCAAAGCAAAAAAATCTGATATGGTTAACATGCACATTCATTCTGGATAATTCTTCCTATACTGGTAATAGAATACTACTTCCTTAATGTGATAAAGAGATTTATCTCAAGCTACCATTGAAGCATTTAACAATTATGTGCTTATATAGTTTCCTTACTAGTGTTTGGCAAGCTAAGCATGACTGTTATCTCCACTATCACTTAGCAGTGGTGTTGCGTCGTCTAAACATTACAGTAAGAGAAGACATAGAAATAACAGAGGAAGGTAGCAAATCAAATTGTTATTATGACTTTCAGGCCCTACAATTGTTGCAAGAAACTAAAAAACCCAAGTAAATCAACAGGCTAATATTGTAACTCTTAGAAGTAATGGATGTGTCATATCAACTGATGGCCTTCATATACGGGGAACAAGCATTTATTTGCATTTTCCACAATTGAATGGGTTCATAGATTATTTTCACATACTATAAAGAATTACATATTTCTTTTACAAAATAAACAAAACACAAGAGCATATGTAAGAAAATAATACCGATATCACAGCACATTTCTGTTGCACCTGAAATGTACCAATAAGCATATGTAAGAATGTAAAGGATGTAGCAGAGTGGGTTATTATCATATATTTTTCCCTTAAAGCACTTTCTGTTTTTTCCCCATTCTCCTGCACCCCACCCCCTACTTCTCCACCACTCCATTTTCTCCTCTTCCCTCACCTCATATCTGCAAGTTGTTCATTGTTAACAACTCATGTTTATTTCTTTTTTCTGTATTTCCTTTCCTCAGTCTCATATTATAATACACACACACACGCCTGTGCATACATAGTTCTTTGCCACTGTTTGCTTAATTAAAAAATAAATACTCCATAAAGTAGGCTGTGTACCTTTCTTTTCTACCTTAGCGATACATCATAAAAGTCTCTCCAAATCAATTATTACCACTCTGTCTCATTCTTTATGGTAGCTGTGTAATATTCCTAACATAATGTTCATAATTAATTTAAGCTTTTTAAAATACATTCACTATAACCCCAATATTTCAGTTACCATAACAATGTTGAATGAACATTTGTTTACATGCTTATTTATATGTGGAATTTTTGTTTCTAGCTCTTATAGTTACAACCCTGGAGAGCCACAGGGAATTTATTTTCAGTGTATGACTCCACATCTTAGTTCATGGAGCCAAAGCCACTGAACCGAAATTGTCTCAGTTTCCAAATACCAAGGGTACATACAAATGTGCCTTCTTATGAGTTACCTTTACTTTTTCTATCCCAGCAACATGAAATGGGTGTTCACTCTCCTGTTTCAGGAAAATACCTTCCGCATTGATTCGAATTCTATCCCCTTTCACATTTACTAAGATCTTCATTAGATATATTACCTTCTCTATTCTAAGAATTCAACCTCTTTTCATGCTTAGTTGGTACTTCCCAACAACATTTAAGCATGTGTGAGTTTTATTCCATTTGGAAAAACAAAACAAAACAAGCAACTATAAACAACATCATCTTTGGATCTTATATTCTTCTCTGATTTCCACCTGTTTGTTTCCTCTCTTCTACTGACAAGTTCTTCAGTTGTCAACATATACCATCTCCATTTTCTTGTCTTACTGATTAACTCTAAATTCCTGAGATCTAGTTTCTGTACTCATAGTGCCAAGATCCACACTATCTTTTCAATGAAATGAGAGTCAGCCTTGATCTTTCATATTAGCTTTTCACTCAAGTAATAAACTAAGAAGAGCTGTTGTGATAGTTAATTCTATATGTTAACTTGACTGGGCCATAGAGTGCCTGCATATTTGGTCAAAAATTATTCTGGTTGTGTCTATGAGGTTGTTTTTGTGTGAGGTTCACACTGCAATCAGCAGACTGAGTACAGCAGATTGCTCTTCCCATTGTGGATGGATCTCACTGAACCAGGTGAAAGCCTGAATAGAACAAAAAGGCTGATACTTCCATGAGTAAGAGGTTGCTCCTTCTGCCTAACTTCGGGGAGGTGGAACATGTTCTTTTCTGGACTTCAGACTCAAACTGAATTATTATTTCTTCTTGGGTCTCAAGTCTCTCAGACTAGAACTTACATCATCAGCTCTCCTGGACCACAGGCCTTCATAGTCAGACTAGAAAAGTTACATTGATTCTCCTGGGCCTCAGATCTTGGAACGTCTCAACCTTCATAATTGTGAGAACAAATTTCTTTAATAAATGTATCTATCCATCTATCATCTATCTATCTCTATCATCTATCTGTCATCTCTCTTCCATCCTCCCAAACTATTAATAGCCATATTTGGGATATGAAATTACATGCAAATTTTATTTTAAATTTCATTATTTGTATTTTTCTTTCTCTTTTTTCTTTTTTTTTGTGTTCTTCTCAAATGAGTACGATTCGTGTTTTTTACAATAAAAATAGTAATAATGGTAGTTTTTCTTTACTTTTACAATATCTGAAGGAATAGCATCTATTATCGATTAAATGTGTCCTCTCAAAATTCTTATGTTGAAGCCCTAACCTCCAATGTGATATATTTGGAGGTGAGGCCTAAGGGAGGTAACGAGGTTCAGGTGAGGTCATGAGGATGGTACTTCCTTGATAGGATTAGTATCTTTATAAGAAAATGAAGAGACTGCAGCTTTTTCTGTTTCTTTGCTATGTAAGATATATAGTGAAAAGGCAGCCATCTACAACCAGGAAGAAGGCCCTCCCCAGAACTGGCATCCTGATTTTGGACTTCTGACCTCCCAACTTTTGAGAAATAAATTTTTATTGCTTAAACCCCCTAGTCCGTGATATTTTCTTATGGCATTCTGAACTGACTAAGGAAGCATCATGTTTAAAAAGGAACATTTTAGGTACACAAATGTGGCTAATCTTTAAAATAAAAGGCAAACCGCATGTTGCAAAGCATGTGAGATTTGGAGTAGTGTTACAAATGGGATTTAGTACTATTTCGATCAGTGGACTTTGGATCACTTAGCCTCTGAGGGCCAAAGAAACTTATCCTAATGATACCTGTTTCAAAGTTTTATAAGGAATTGTGAAATAACAAGTTTAATAGGCTTACCTTGTAGTAGATGATCAAATCAATAGAAGTTATTATATTCAATTTGTTCATATTATATCCTATCAAACAGAATTATATTTGTTCATCACCTGTTTTTTCCCATTAGAACAGAAGCTCCATGATGGCAGACATTATTTGTTTTGCTCATGTCTGTACATCCGGAGAAATATTTGGCTCATGGAAGGCATTTAATAAATGTTTTTGAATAGATGAATGAATTAATGAAATGTAGAAAAAGAAGAGTCCATGTTTATATTTATATCTTTGTTGAAACAATGTCAATCACAATTATTTAAATACGATATGGGGTATTGGTATTTTCATTGAAATACATCTTTTAAAACAAAACTGAATATCTTAAAGAACTCAGAAGATTGGCTATTATTTAACCTATTAAGAAGAATTCAGACTTGTTATTTCATTAACAAAGCAAAGCTTTAAAAAAGGAAAAGAAAAAGGTGAAAAAAATAGCTAAAGTTAAGGTGATAAATGAATGCCAAAGAACCTTATGAATACTGATTAATTTCCTGATATTCCAAGTACCCTATTATTTATTATAATTCTAAACCAAGATTTACTTAGTACTTTCTAAAAGATGAATGATTCTAAAATTATGTCCCAGGACCTATTTCTCTTATTACCTAGCAATTTTCTCCTTCTGACTCATTTTGGGAAAAAAAGATATCATTTGCATTATATATATGTAAATATATATATTTATATACTCAAAGTTGCATAGCTATCATTTTAATGGTTGAATTAGTTATCAAGCTTTGATTATTTTAAAAATATATTTTTAAGCTGTAACTTCATAGTTAAACCATAGCTCAATTTCCTTTCCTGACAGATAAATTGCCCTAGGAAGTTCAAGGAGCAGAAAAGAACATTTAACACTTGAAACTGTGTTCTTTAAATTATAGATTTAGAGACACTTGGGGATGAAAAGAATTTCAAAGATCTTTTTGCCCAATCAAGTAAAAATGAATTTACTTTACATAAAGAACCACCTGTTCCAAATTGTTACTTAGCTACTGTTTGAATATCTTTGGCAATGAAAGTTCTGTAACAGAATTTTTTTCCTTGTCCTCTGTCCATAAAATCTTGAAAAAGGGTTTGAAGATAGTGAGGATTCAGTAAACATTTCTTGAATTAGTGAATGAAAAATTAATTGTCATCTGAAGCAATGCTAACTTTTAGTCTTTTTTAAAACTTCCTTAGCGGTTTTGTAAAAAAAAGGAAAAAAAAAAAGAATGAAAAAAAAAAGAAGAAGAAAAAAGAGGTACAATGCTTGCAGTAGAAGAAAAATTTGAAAAAGCAAATATTGCATGGAACAGTAAGTCACGGATATATTCTTTATCAATAACTCTAGTTCAATTAAATCATGTTTAATAGATACAAAGGATCCCTTTGAATGTATATATATCTTACAAATTTTCCTTTTATGAATATTTACATTGTATCACATTGTTGTTGTTATTAAGAGCGCTATGATAAATATCCTTGTCCTTACATTGTTTCTTGTCCATGTGATTAAAAAAAAGAACTTGATATAAATTGTAAAATTGCCCTCTAAAAAGCTTAGATCAATTTATATTCCTGTTGAAAGTGCATTAGTTGCCAATGCTGGGCATTATCTGGATGTTTTAATCTTTGTATAGCTGATAGGTGAAAAATGGCATTTCATTGCTAATTCTAGCACACGCAGAGCAACACAAGTGATCAGCAGCATAGACTTTGGACTCAAGCTGCCTAGGCTGGACTCCCTGCCTCACCAATCAGTACATGTGGAGCCTTATAGTTAGCCCTTCTGAATCTCCACTATTTCCCTCATAAAATAAGGTTGAAAAAGATACATACTGTACCTCATGAGATTCAAGGAAGTTAGGCATGTTTACAGCTTTGAATAGTGCCTAGCATACAGTTAAGTGTTTTTTTCAAGTTGTTCATGTATTATTATTATTATTACCAATATAAAATATATTTTCTTCTCTTAGGAATAATATCATTAGCTAATCCTATTTAAGTTTTCATTTGCGTCTGTGTGTTTCTGTGTATACTATCATCTATCTCTCTCTCTCTTTTTTTTTTTTTTAGGTTTTATTTATTGGGGTGCTGGACTGGCTCAGATGCTCGAACATCTTTGACTCAGGTCATGATTTCCAAGTCCCGGGATCGAGCCCCACATTGGGCTTCCACCTCAGAGGGGAGTCTGTCTCTCCCTCTCCTCTCTGTCTCTGTCTCTCTCTCAAATAAATACATTTTAAAAAAAAGATTTTATTTATTTATTTGAGAGAGAGGAAGTGCACAAGCAGGAGGAGGAGCAGAGGGAACGGGGTAAGCAGACTCTGCTCAGCGTAGAGACCAACATGGGGCTCGATTCCACGACCCTGAGGTCATGACCTAAGCCAAAAGCAAGAGTGGGGTGCTCAACTGACTGAATCACACAGGCTCCCCATCTATCTATTTAATCTATTTAAAATATTCGGACTATATGTATTTTTGACACCATACTGATATTTTCCTCCCTTGGTCATTGGACTACTTTGCTGGGGCTGCCATAGCAAAGCACCACAGACTGGGTAACTTAAACAACAGAAATTTATTTTCTCCCAGTTCTGGAGGCTGGAAGTCCAAGATCAAGGTATTGGCAAGTTTAAGTTCCCATGAGGCTTCTTTCCTTGGCTCTCACCACTACTCACTGTCTGGGTTCTCCCCAGGCTTTTTCTCTTAGCCTGCACATTCCTGATCTCTCTTTCTCTTCTTGTATTGGATTAGAACCCCGCCCTTTTAACTTCATTTAACCTGAATTACCTCATTAAACACTTCTCCAAACATTCCCAGGGTTACAGTTTCAACATACAGATTTGGGGAGGGGTGGAGACACAGTTCAATATAGAACAATCATTTGTACTAACCATCTTATTCCCTGTAATCTTTTTGCCTTAAGGAAGTTTCTTTTAAACATTTTAATGTAGGTTTAACATATATAAATATGAGTTCACAAGTCACAAGTGTGCAATTCAATAAATTATCAGTAAGTGAATGGACCTATGTAACCAATACTCAGGTCAGGAAATAGAATAGAACCATAGAAGCTCCCCAGCCTCCTTATTCCTCTTCGTAAGAATAAGACCTTTCTTCTCCCCATTGTGAACTTTTATTATTATTTTTAAAAATGTATTTGTCAGAAAGAGAGCGAGGGAGAGAAAATAAGCAGGGGGAGCTGCAGGGAGAGGGAGAAACAGGCTCCTCGCTGAGCAAGGAGACCAATGTAGGACTTGATCCCAGGACACTGGGATCATGACCAGAGCTGAAGGCAGACACTTAACCGACTGAGGCACCCAGGTGTTCCTCCCCTGCTGTGTACTTCAAATAAGTAAATCAGGCAGTGTTTATTTAGTTGTGTCAAATTTCTTTTGGTAAATATCATATTTGTGAAATTTGTCCATGCTACTGCATGAAGTCAGAGTTCATTCATTTTCATTGCCATGTAATACAAGTTTGAAAATTGTAAAACTCATTTATACATATTACTATTAGCTTTTTTGTTATTTCTAGTTTGGAGCTTTTACAATGATTCTGCTGTAATAAGTTTTATCCATGCCTTTTGTTGCAGTCTTACACACATTGTTGGGTATAAAAACAAAGTATAAGCAGATATTTTGGCCATGCTCTATCAAATGGAATTATTGAGACAAAGGACATGTATTTGATCAAATATATAGGATCAGATCAAAGAATTTTCCAAAGTAGTTGTACAAATTTACTCTCTCACTGACAATGCATAAGAGTTTTAATGAGTCTATACCTGCAACAATTATTGTCAAGCTTTTTATGGTGGGCCATTTTGATGGATGTGTAGTGCTATCCATTTTTGGTCCTAAGTTAATTTTTCCTTAATTAATAATGTGTTTGAATGATTTTTTTTCTATATTTAGCCATTTGAAAAATAAGGAAATTTTAAATGTTTATGTAGATAAATGCATTTATGTAAAATGCCTCGTTTTAAAACTACATTAGAAAACTCAATATAAAAACTTCTGCTAACCTCTAGCATTTTTATGTTTTAATATTTTAAATTGAAGTATTTGATCATCTGGGAATTAAGACTCACATAGGTTTGTAGGTAGGAATCAGATTGATGTCAGTCCCAGTCCATTTTATTGGTTGGGTTCATTCTTTCTGTGTACATTATGAAGCATCTGCAGAAAGTGGCCATGCCCGTAGGATGCACGAAAATACATTTTATTTCATTCCTAGAAGTATTTTCCTTGTTTAATATGGGCCATATTTTCATATTTCATTGTAGGCTCATGACTTTCCTTGAGCTAATTCAACCTTTCAGATTACTCTATATTTCATTTAATACTTCAGAGAGAATTACAGAATGAGCGGGGTATTCTGGAAATAAACTTCTCTAATGTCTCCCTGCCATATACCAGATATCCAGCTGTCTCTGCAATTCTTAAAATAGCTGTATTATTTTTTGGTAACATAGTTTTATCTTATTCATTTCTAGTATCTAGCTGCCATTTTCTGTCCAAACTAAGTCTCTCATGTTAAAGGAAGAAACCCAGGAACTAAATTTCAAATTTATTTATGTATGATATTCTGTAATTAGTTTCATAAATTTATCTAATATTCTAGCTCCCGTAATCTTAATCAAAGAATGAAATATTTATTTCCTCATCTAGGAAAAATAAAATATCTTTAATTATTTAGTCCTCATAATGTATGTTAAAAGTATCTTCTGAGGTAATTATGGCTGAAACAAAGTACGGCTCAATAAATAAATTGAATGAATGAAGGACTCAGCTCATAGTGGTAAATGTGTTCATGATCCTTATCAAAAAGCTGTTAATCTAGTTCGTAAGTATTCATATGTTTGGTATATTGTAGGAATTTAGACTGTGAAGATTAAAAAAAAGAAGGAACAGTGCCAAAAACACATAGTTAAAGCCAAAATTGCAATTAGGTTTTTTTGGAATGGAATCAACATTTTAAATATACCCTTAGAATAGAACAGGTAGTTAGCAATGTATGGATCCAAAAAAAAAAAAAAAATCAGTGTTATATAAAATCTTATTTATAGATACTTCAAAAGAGCCCTTTTGACACTCATTCCTGTGATCTAACTTTTCAAGGACAAAGTATTAGCCTCAGTTCTGATAAGATTTCTTATTATATCTTTCTGGAACCGTCTTTCTAATCCTCTTTTCTCTCAAGTTGGGTCATGCATTCTTCCTTTTTGCTCCCAAGCCATTTTGTGCCTGTCTCTGCAGTTAAAATTACCATGGCTTTTTCGATAAACTGTAAATGTTTTTGTGTCTAATTTGTGTCTGTTCTCCACAGAAGTCTATGAGGGCAGGGACTCCTATATCTTTGTGTTCTCAGCACTCTGCATGATGCTTAACACATTATAAATCGCTTATACATAATTTTTTAAAAGAAACAACTTTTTAATTTAAAGACAGAGCATAGTAACTCCTGTGAGAGTAAACTTTAAAAGGCTTTCCTCTTAATTCACATATAGCTCATCTCTGTTCTAGTATCCTAAAGATGATTGAGAGTATGTAATATTATTTTTCACTTATTCACTTACTATATCCAGGCCACATGAGAGGGTGTATTTGTTTCCTGGGGCTTCAATAGCAAGTTATCACAATCTTGTTCTGTCACAGTTCTGAAGGTGGGAAGTCTGAAAACAAAGTATAAGCAGATATTTTGGCCATGCTCTATTTCTATAGTGAAATCTAGAAATTTAAACAGATATAGATATAGATATAGATATAGATATAGATATAGATATAGATATAGATAAATAGATTTCTCCAGATGATTCTCGATCACCGGCAGGTTGGAAACTTGCTGTGCTGCAGAAAGCTCCTCTACAGGAAGAGCTTGGCCTTTGTATTTTAAAGTCCAAATTCGAAAACTTTTAACCTGAGAACCCTCACCTATATAACTTAAACTATGTTTCAATTTGTTAATGTTTAAGATAGTTATTTTTATCTTATTTATTATGAGGAGTAAATGTGGAAAGATAACACATAAATAATGATAACAGCTACAATTTGTTGATTTCTTAATCAACATGTGCTCAACATTATATTCAAGGCTTTTCAGGCATTATTTGTGTATCCTTGTCATGTGACTGAGCCTCATAACAGACTCTTCCTTTCCATGGATTTTGTGTTCTAAAGTACTGCGCGATATAATGTGAATAAAACAAGACACTTTTCTCCCCAAAGTCTTTAAGGAAGCATATTCAGTAAATCAGACAGCATTCCAGAAAGGGAAATAGAGAATCAACATATTAAGAATACATTAAGATTTAGATACCAAAGCTACAAAGCTACTCAAAGCAGTGAAGCCATGTGAAGAGGGAAATTGTCCAGGGACCTCTATGCAAAACCTGATTTTACCACTAATGCATGATGGCTTCTCTGAAGCCAAAACATATTAATGCCATAAGAGAGGCATCTATAATATCGAGATAAGATGCTTGTCCAATGTTCTTTAAATATATAAAAGCATTTTAAGAAATAAAAAGTACTATAAAAACTCTATTAAAAACAACAACAAAATACTATTCAATGGTTAAAAATGTGCTAATCTACAGAACTATGGCGTATTTTGCAAGTTTAGCAAATGGGAGCAGAGTCAATTACACTGCCCTCTGTGTTTCCATTTTGGTTGTGGTTTTGTTCACAATGTTGCTATTGATCTTGTTTCTAAATTCGTTCCAGGTTAGTCTTTTCAATTTTTTCATATCAGAGGTTGAAGAAAGTTTTAAAATTTACTTCGTGTGTGTGCATTTGTGGGAGAGTGAGTGATAAGATTACTCAAAATAGCATCTCCTACCAAATATTTTTAATATGTTGTTAAAAATAGCGTTATTGTTTTTTCTATACGGTATACTCTGTTCACCACAAGTATAGCTACCATCTGTCACCATACAACTCTACTACAATATCATTGACTCTATTCCCTATGCTGCACCTTGCATTCCCATGATTTATTCATTCCATAACTGTAAAAAACGTGTTGTTTTTCTAATAATATTACACACAGACAAACTTAAAGCACCAGAAATAATGATGCTGCCAGTAATTTTATGTACAGAGAAGTTTGTCATTGAGAACTACTATAAATTAAATCCAGTAATGATCAGATTTCAAATAAATACATATGAAACTTCAATTATACTATATTCAAAAGATTTGGAATATAATATATTTTAAGATTATGTTGCCACCCTTAAATTTCATTTATGCATTTTATTTAAGCTATTAACTTTAAAAATAGGCAACCTTATGCATTTATTGCTATGTTGCTTATTTTTGATCAAGTAGATCAATAAGAGATAAATACATATGTTAAAGTAGGTTTCAACTTTTTCTCCAAATTTTGTCTTCAGTCAAAACCTTTTAGAACTTTAAAAAAGTTAAAGCAAAATTCCATTTTCACTACTTTTTTTTTTATTGTCGATCCCTCGGTGCTTTCAGATAATAAGCAAAGCGGGAGCTAGAAATGTTGAAATACTGTCAACCAGGTTTTCTCATTGAATTTCCAATCTAAACAGAAATCTCATAAGGAAACAACTTTCACAGTATCTCAAAAAAGTGTGGGGAGTTTAAATAGAATCCCAAAGTTTGGATTATTATTTAAAACAATCCCCAAGTCACCCAAGGTTATCCATATCATCATTTAGTCCTTTTTTTATGGTACAAAAGGGATGAATATAATACATTCTAAAACTGTATGAAGTTAGTTAAATACAATTTTGTAAGTCATAATATATTTGTAGAACTGGTATAGGTCTTTGTAAAAGTTAATTAAATTGTTATTTAGTAACAAATGTCAAGATTCTCAAACTTCTTTATTGTTTACTAATTGCTTATTTGTATATATAGTTTTTTAAAGATTTTATTTGTTTATCTGACCAGAGAGAGAGAAAGCACAAGCAAGGAGTGTAGAAAAGGGAGAGGGAGAAGCAGGCTCCTTTCTAAACAGGGAGCCCAGTGTGGATCTCCATCCTAGGACCCTGGGATCATGACCTGAGCTGAAGGCAGATGCTTAACTGATTGAGACACCCAGATGCCCCTAGTTCTATATTTTTTAAGTTTAGGATTTCTTATTCTTTAAGAGCTCATGGTACTTTTTAATTTGTTAACCTAATATTAACCTACCCAAGGTTTTTTTTTTCCCTATAAACGTTACATTTGAGAAAAAGAGGTTTTGAATTTTTCTAGCATATCTTGTTCTTGGATAGTGACCTTAAAAAATGTCTTATTAAAGACTCTGAGAGGGGCACCTGGGTGGCTCAGTCCTATTAAGTGTCTGCCTTTAGCTCAGGTCATCATCTCAGGGTCCAGGGATCGAGCCCTGGAGGGGCTCCCCTCTAATCAGGAAGTCTGCTTTTCCCTCTGCCTCTGTCCCTGTTCTTGCTGTGTGTGCTCTCTCTCTCTCAAATAAATAAATAATATCTTAAAGACTCTGAGAAATCCTGCAGTAAAGTAGCCTCCTAAATTTACTTAACACAGAATCTCACAAATTTTTTAACATAAAACTTTTTCCATATGGTTTCCCCCCCAAATATTAATGTCTTTCTTCATTAAAAAGAGATAGTTCAAGAGGAAATGTTCCTTTTCCTCTCCCCTGAAACCCTGTTGAAATGTAAATGAAAGGTGACAAAGGGTTCAAATGCATAATACTGAAAAGAAGTAAGTGAATGCCATCAGTTGATATCCAGGTTGTAATTGGGTTTATGGAAAATGGAAAGTAGATGGAAGGGTATTAACAGAGAATTAGAACAGAGGAGGAAAAACCCAGGTGTCCCTGAGAAAGACACAATGGAATTGAGTTTGTTTTCTTTTCAGGGCTATGGAAAGCCAACACATAGAATTCTTGAACAGGAATTACAGAAGAAATATAGGACTGACCAGAAAAGATTAATCAAGGAGTCTTCAAAGAGCCTTGTTGGCTTACAGTGTTTCCTGTCTATACGTGCTGAGTCACTCACAGTCCAGTCATTATTTCCAGATAAAAACTAGAACACTGTATTCATTCTACTACATTTGGGGAAGAATTGTGCTTTTCAGATTAACTTTCTAGTATTTGGGATGATTATACTCATCCATCTGTTCTCTAACCATGGAACACAGAGCAAAGATTATCAGTGGAAGTTTGTGTAAGCAGACCTTCTAGTAAATTCTCTCATACGTGGAGGGGCCGGGGGTTACAGAAGAAGATAGTTTACCCACACCGCAAGCCAACTGTGAATATGGGTCAAATGAATATTCATTTTAAAATAAGAATGAAAATCTAAAGTTACATCAGATATTTGAGAAAACCAGCACAAAAGTTGAAAGATTAAAAGAATAAAGAATATGACCAAGCTGAAACAGTAATTCAGAGTTGAAAGAAGAATTTTAAAAAATATAATTAGTATTCTTTTAGAGATATGAATATGTAATTCAATGAAAACCTAGAAATCTATCATGAAAAAAGAAATAGAGAAAATAAAAGAATCCTTTAAAATTAAAATGTGATTTCTTAAAATAAAAATTAAAGGTCCATCAAAAACATGAAGGTAACAATCAAGATATTTTCCAGAACACTTAGCTTGAAGGCAGTAAATCAGAAAATATGGAAGAGAACAGTTAAGAAGAAGAAGAAGAAGAAGAAGAAGAAGAAGAAGAAGAAGAAGAAGAAGAAGAAACTGACAAATATGATCAATTTAAGAGGTCGGGTACAAGAAATTGGAAATAAAAAGACAAGAGAGAACATGGAGTAAAATAATAACAACAACAATAATAAAAAAAATAGAAGAACATATTCAAGAGTTAAAGATAAATCTTCCAATGATAGGGTCTTTAAGTGCTAAATTCAATAAATGAAAAATGAGTCACACAGCTCTCATAAAGTTTCAGAAATAGAAAGATAAAGACTATTTCCTATAGAATTTGTAATCTAATCCTGCACTATTTTTTATAGTATTATTATTTTTTAAGATTTTATTTATTTATTTGACAGAGAGAAACACAGCTAGAGAGGGAACACAAGCAGAGTGACTGAGAGAGGGAGAAGCAGGCTTCCTGCTGAGCAGAAAGCCCGATGTGGGTCTCAATCCTGGGTCTCCAGGATCATGACCTGAGCTGAAGGCAGTCGCTTAACCAACTGAGCCACCCAGGCACCCCTAATCCTGCACTATTTTATAGTTAAAGAGGTGTCACCAAAACTACTCTAGAACAATAAGAATGACCTAAGACTATTCCAAGCACAGTGCAACTTCTGGTAACTCTACCTATATTGGAATAAAATTGAGATGGCCTTTAAGTTTCTATCAGAAACACTAGATATTAGAATACAATAGAAAGGAATTTACGGCAAACTTAGGGATAATGACTGTAAATCATTATAAAATCATTATAAAAGTTCCTGGAATTTACATGAAGTCAGCATAATTTCAAATATAAATTTTCATATGTATATAGTCTCAGAAAAATTCCTTTTATGAAATTTTTGTGAAAAAAAAGTTTGTGTAATAATGAAATGGAAACAGTTATCTAGGAAAAAGAATTGCTAAGATCAAAGAAACAGAAGAAACAGGAACAGAAATCCTGGGTTAGTAGCTAACTATGCAGTCATCCCCTAGAGGCAAATATCTCCATGTTTTAGCAGGAAGGTGTAGGCCTCTTACAGGAATATCTTTTAGAAAAATGTGGACACCATGCAACAAACAGCTTAATGAAACGAAATGACAAGGAGCACCTGGGTGACTCTGTCACTTAAGCATCTGCCTTCACGTCAGGTCATGGTCCCAGGGTTCTGGGATGGAGCCCCATGTCAGACCCCCCGCTCTGCAGGGAGTCTATTTCTCCCTCTGTCTGCCCCTCCCCGTGTTTGTGCACACTCTCTCCCTGACAAATAAATAAATAAAATTTAAAAAAAACTAAAAGGAATGACAATATTAGGGATATAATAAAGGTGGATGCTTAGAGAAAAGGCAGGATAATAAGCCCCCCTCCCCCAATAGAAAATGCTATTCAAGAAAATTGTGGGTAAAATATGAAGCATTTAAAAATGTCTCATAACTTTGATGTATTCAATTACTCTTAGAATATTATTATTATTTTTTAAAGAATTTATTTATTTATTTGACAAAGAGAAACACAGCCAGAGAGGGAACACAAGCAGAGGGACTGAGAGAGGGAGAAGCAGGTTTCCCGCCGAGCAGGGAACCCGATGTGGGGCTCGATCCCGGGTCTCCAGGATCATGACCTGAGCCAAAGGCAGTTGCTTAACCAACTGAGCCACCCAGGTGCCCCTAGAATATTATTTTTTTAATGGCACAAGGTAAATGTCATAGGGTGATAGAGTGATATTTCCTTTCTTGTATGTCTATCCCATCACATTGCTTTCTTGTGAATTGAACTTTATTTATATAATCACAATAGATTAGATGTTATTTATTGAATTTTTTTCAAATTTTAAAATCAACCTATGGCCATAAAAACTTAATTACAGTTTAAGAATAGAACATAAATGTTAAACATTAAACATAAATGTCAGTAAAACAATAATGCTACATCCAGCACAAACTGGCATGTGAAAAGGGGAAATAGAAGGGAGTCCAAATTGCTAATTTTTGTTTTATATATTGGGAAATTAGAGAATGCTATCTAAAATTAGCTGGTCAAGAACCAAAAGTTTAAGTATATAATTAAAAGTTTTAAGATATTGATCTGAGATAAAACAATTACATAACATAAATTTAGAGAAGGAAGAATGTATTAGGGAAAATGTAAATGAGCAAAAGCTCTATTTTTCAAAATAGAGATTCAGTATTTATTGTCTAAATTTGATTAACCAAGAAATAGGGATAAAGCATATCATAATTTATAAATAATGACTCTAGATTTAGTAAGAGAAGCATTAAAAATACTTGGCTTTGGCGTAGGGAAATTTGAGATGGGTGATATAGTTGAGAACTTTCATTGTTATGCTCTTTCCAATTGTTTGCCTTTTTTTTTAACCATATATTAAACTAATGTTTTATAACCGTAATTTTAAATGTAGTAATAGAGTTGTCCAAAGTATATATGAATACATATTTACCTTAATAGAATCTCACTCTACATAACTGTTTTGCATTCTGTTTTTTGTTTTATTTCATTTATTTTTGGTTTTGTTTTTTTAATATTTATTTATTTATTTTAGAGAAAGAGAGAGAGAGTCCACAAGAACAGTGGGGAGGGACAGAGGGAGAGAAAGGGACTCTCAAGCAGACTCCCCACTTAACTTGGAGCCCGATTCAGAACTTAGGGCTGGATCGCATGACCTTGAGATCATGGCCTGAGCCAAAATCAAGAGTTGGGCACTTAACCGAGTAAGCTACTGAGGTGCCCTGAAATCTCTCTTTTAATCGGATTGCATATTGTGGACAGTTTTCCATATCCACACAAACAGGTCTAATAACCACTTTAATACCAGAATGACTTGACTGTGTCACATATGATGAAGCATTTTCCTTTCTCCTCAGAATAATTTCCATTTATTTGATATTATAAATTGTGTGCAATGCATAAGTCTGTATTTGTTATGGTTCACTTTCTAAATTTTAGTTTAAAGTTATGGAAAAAGAAATATCAAATAAACTGGTATGAATGTATATATTTCTACACTACTTTCCAAAATATTTAAAGCAATAGAGACACCCCAAATGGCAGAAAGTATAGTGAGTGCCTCTGCCCATATCCATATTGACAAACTTTAACATGCATCCAAATATACTGAATGACTTATTGAAATACATGTACCTGGGCCCTACCAACCTCCAACATGTATAGCTTTGGAGGTGTGGATAAATCCTGGCGATTTGTACTGCTGGCAAGTTTCCAGGTAATTTAATGTTGCAGATGAGGGCACCCTACTTTGTTAGTCACTGTATTAGGGATGTATCCTTGGGCACCTCCTGACTTAGTCAGTAGAGTATGTGACTTCTTGATTCCAGGGTCATGAGTTCAAGCCCCAAGTTGCAACTTAAAAATGTTTTTAATTAAGATTAAAAAAAAGAGAAAGGGAGAATATATCCTTACTTGAAGACATTCTAATTTGAATTATCATTATACCACCTTAATTACAGTGTAAGAACTTTACAACCACATAATAATTCCATTATTCCATAATAATTCCATTCCAACATAATTCTCTGTGCTGTCGTCATTTATTTCCATAGGCAGGGTAATAGTGAAAGCCACAATATATTATCATTTTTGCTTCTGATTGTCAGTAATTTCATGGAGAAGTGTAGAAGAGGAGGAAGAACCCCTATATTTACTCACATTTCATCCTGGCCTTGTACTTCATTCTCTCTGGCAGGCACAGTCTGTTCTCTAGAATTTCTCTTAGCCTGACGAACCTCCTTTAGCACTCCTTGTAATGAGAATCTGCTGGAGAGATAATCTCTTAACTTTTGTGTTTGAAAACATCTTGATTTTTGAAAGATATTTTTACAGGGTATAGAAGTCTTAAGTTGACAGTTTTAACCCATTTCTAAAATTTTTCATTTATTACAAATGAAAAAGCTTCAGTTCTTCTATCAGCTAGGGCTTGCCTGTTTGTGCTTTCGGACTTTGCCATGTTATCACCTTCTTTTCTCATTACACACATTTTATTCTGGCCATATTGATTTTCTTGTTTCCCATATATATACAGCCAGTGCTTTCTAAACTCATTTATTTGCTCATTTTACTTAGACCCCAATCCCTTGTCTCTTCCAGTCAATATCTGTTATTAACAACCAAATCCTCTGGCGCATGGGTGGCTCAGTAGGTTAAACCTTCTGCCTTTAGCTCAGGTCATGGTCTCAGGGTCCTGGGATCGAGGCCCACGTCGGGCTCTCTGTTCAGCAGGGAGCTGGTTTCCTCCACTCTCTCTGCCTGCCTCTCTGACTACCTGTGATCTCTCTCTCTCTGTCAAATACATAAATAAACAAATAAATAAATAAATAAAATCTTGGGGGGAAGAAAACAATACAACCAAATCCTCTTCTAGCTTCAAAGCCCAGTCCAAATGTAACTTATAAATGAAGTATCTCACTTTCAGTGAACTATCTGAACTCTTCTAACTCCAAGCACACTATCTGACTCTATATAACGGTGCTTGTCTATCATAGAACTCTTATTTGTATCACCATCTTGTCCTTCTAAACTCTATGAGAATGGTGGTAAATCCTGTTAGAAAAAGAGTCATGTTAACTATGTTATTCATTTTTCTATTTCCTTAATTTCTAACATGCTTGTTCCATAAATAGCACATTACTTCTTTTTCAAAAATATCCCACAGCAGATACAATTAGCATAAGAGGTAGATTGTTGATGAGAATAACTTTGCTTATGCTGCTGCATGAATTTTAAACTACTAACATAATTTTCTAATACATTTTTCTTTTTGAATCTAAATGGTGACAGTTGACATGACTGATTCACGGCATATGGCAAACCCATCTGCAGTGAATTCTGTGCTGCCCGGATCCCCTTCAGGAATGAAGGACTTGTTCTCCAGTTTTTGGGAGACCTGATGGCAGACAGCCCTCAGCTGTCAATCACTTTCAGGGACTGCTTCAACTGTGGAGTTCCACTGTGCCCAAGATCACACTCTTGGACAAGCCTTCTCCATAACATCTGATCGACATGATCAAGTTCAGCTTATTCTCCCCAAGATAAAATAAAACTTCATGTACGATTAACAGAGGCTTGACTTCTCCCTGCTCCCAATCCTGCTCTTCCTTTCTACACACATTGATTCCTGGAGCCCTTCCACAGTACACCTCCTTCCTTCTACTCTTCATCTCAGAGACTGTTTTCCTGGGGAACCCAAGCTGCAGCACAAGACTATGACCCAAAGCAAATGCTAAATATTAATGTGTTTTTTATTTGTCATATGATATACTTTGAAGGTCTTCCTTTCCTCCCTGCATTCCTGATCAACTGGTATGTACCATAAAGATGCAAACAGAACACTCTATTAGTCTAGAAAAGTGCATTTATTCTAAAAGTTACAATGAATTTTATAGTCTTATTTACCTCATATTATCTATATCCCACTTATTTCTTATTAGCTCATATAGTGAAGGGCATAGAAAAGAGACAAAATGTGTAGTTCAGCTTAATTTGTGAACATCAGGGGAATACACCTCAACAAGTAGTTAATATAGGTATGTATGCAGAGATCCAGATATGGGCCTGAGCCAGCATTTTCCAGGCAGTCTGATATTACACAGTTGTTTTCTTTTTGTTTTTTGTTTATTTTTAAGATTTTATTTATTTATTTGACAGAGAGAAACATAGCTAGTGAGGGAACACAAGCAGGGGGCGTGAGAGAGGGAGAAGCAGGCCTCCTGCCAAGCAGGGAGCCCAATGTGGGGCTCGATCCCTGGGACTCCAGGATCATGACCTGGGCCAGAGGCAGATGCTTAATGACTGAGCCACCCAGGCATCCCTGACATTACAGAGTTTTAAAGAAGATAAACTATAAGTATTTATAGGACTGGTCATAAAGGCATTTTGTAAAAACTGTTCTCTTTTTTTCCCTGCTGACTAAAGCTATATTTGATTATCATGGTACAGAGGACAGATTGATCATACCTTTTTACTAGAATAAAAAAAAAAACAAATTCAAAAAAGATGAGGCAAAATTTTTTGTTCCATTTAATACCCATTCAAACTGCTGAGATCCTGGGTTTTAAATTGAACAGGAGTCTTTTTAGTTTTTTGTTCCATTTGTGGGTAGGAAAGAAACCTTCCCAGTTTCAACATAGAAAACAAAGAGTAGGTACTTAGTGTACTTACTAAAGTGTACGCTAGCCTTCTTGTATATTGAAGAAGAGATTTCTCATGAGAGCCATATACATTTTCTTTTCTGCTGCACAGTACTCAGTTTTACTATAAATGAGAGCTATGAAAAAGAAAAGTGTAGAATAAAATTTAGAGAATAGAGAAGAAACAAGAGAATACAAAAATCCTAAGTAATTAAACTATAGTCAAAGATAGATTAATGAGAACAAAAATCAGTGTTTTTGTTAGACCACTCTTAAATATGGGAATGTATAAAAATCCCAAATGAGTCACAGAAAGAACACTTCCCAGAATGCGAATGAATTTTGATTCAAAACGGTGTGGAAGTAGATAGTCCCAGGCATCAGGAAAGGAAAGGGGAAGGAAGGTATACCACTGGCTGTAGGGGAAAAGTTCTGTCTACTCATCCTGAAATGGGGCAGAAACCCATGACATTTTTGTGAAATTCCAGCGAGGAACATAGCATATCATTTCTTGAATTAGTTTATGCAAATCATGTATGAACGTACACTTAGAAAAATTGCATTTCAGTTTTAAATTTTGTTCACTTCTTGATCCACTTCACTATATTGAATGACGTTATTTCTGGGATTACTTAATTTTCCTAAAGTATTATTCTGACCAATTAGGTAAATGTGACAAAAATATTTTCCCAAAATGCAACTTGCAGGATGAAACTAAAATGATTCTGATCAAATTAATGAATATTTAGATAAAAGCAGGGTTTTAGGTAGAAGAGCCTATTTTGAAAGACCTAACCTTATGCATTATCTTACTTTGGAAATGTACATGGAATTGAACAAGAGGAGAAGAGAGAACAGAAGACTAAGATTTATTTATTTATCATTCATTCGTTCACTGGATATGTTTTTGTTTTCTTTTCTTTTTTCTTTCTTTTTTTCTTTGATGAAGAAAGAATGTTTTTTACTGCTCTTGTTTCCATGCTTGTCTCAGTCCTTTTAGACTACTTCAACAAAGTATCATAGACCCAGTGGCTTATTAGCAACAGAAATCTGGGTGCCTGGGTGACTCAGTAGGTTAAGTGTCTGCCTTCAGTTCAGGTCATGATTCTAGTGTCCTGGGATCGAGCCCTGCTCAGCCAGAAGTCAGCTTTTCCTTCTCCCTCTGCCCTGCCCATGATCATGTTCTCTATCTCAAATAAGTAAATAAAATCTTAAAAACAAAACAAAAAAAAAAGAGAATTTTTTTTCTCAGAGTTGGAGAAACTGGAAGTCCAAGATCAGGGTACCAGCATGGTCAAGTCCTGGGGAGAGTTCCTCTCCCAGGTTGTACAGTGCCATCTTCTGCCTGCGGCCTCAGTTGGTAGAAGGGACAAGGGAACTCTCTGGTACCTCTTTTATAAGGCACTAATCCCATTCAGGAGACTTCCACTCTCATGACCTAATCACCTTCCAGAGACCATACCTCCAAACACCATCTCACTGGGGAGTAGGTGTTTCACCTTAGGAATTTTAGAGAAGATATAAATGTTCAATCTCTAGCAGTAATCAATGATTTCTCAATCAGAAGCAGCACAGCCATAGAAACAAACAATTAAAGTGATTTGGATGCAGACAAACTTAAAAAAAAAAGAAGAAATAGAAAAAGAACAAATTTAAAAGTACACCCAAATTTGCCCAAAGTATCAAGAAAATCTTCAGAAAGAAAGTTGGAGTTAAGAGTTTGCCACTTATCTAAGGAGGGGCCAAAGGGGCCATTTGGCCTGTGCCACATATTCAAGACAGAACCCAGATGAAAACTTTGTCCTTATCTTCAAATGAGGCACGTATACCAGAAACCTGTGTGTGAGCTTGTATGTGTGTTTATGTAGTGTATTATTTTCTTAAATATAAACATTTGAAATATACCACATTAAAAAAATCTGTTGATAAGTTTTGTATCTTTTTAATAGTAATATATTGCTATACGAGTGATTCAGAAAATGGAAGAGACCAATCCTTATACAACTCCTGAAAGGCCCCAGCTTGATATGTTATTCATCTTATAGATACAGGTGTGAATATAATGCCAACATCACTTCATCACTTTTCTTCTATCTCATAGGCTGGAAGAAGCTTTTCATAGTTCACTATAGAGCACATAGCATTCCCGAGTCTGTTCATTTGTCATGAATGTACACGATATCATGTTTTTCTGCTTACACCCTCCCATCCCACTTCTGAATCTCCAATCCTGTGACTTCCACATTCTTAAAAAGTATATTTCATGAGAAATTGTTAAGTCAAAGAAAGAATGTATCCAACCATATCCATTCAGGAGCTAAGTTTTATATTAAAAATCTCTCATACATTCAACAATATTTGAATGACCACTATGAGCCAGGCAATATTTCAAGAACTTTAATAAACAATGAATAAAAGAGGAAGGAAAAACCCTCTAACTTCATGGAGCTTGTAATTTAAGGTATATTTTTTACCTGTTATTTATGTAATTTTATATTCATACAGAAATTTATAATTAGATAGTTCTCTGGGAATATATTTCACCAAAAAAAAAAAAAAGAATAAAAAGTAAGGACCTACCTGTCTCCCTCACAATAGGTGAGGTTTAGAATAAGCATATGAAAATAGCTTGTGACAAGATTGTTAACAATCCTGGAAACAGAAAAATACTTAGAAGATATTTGTTTTCTCAAGTCAACTATCAAATTTCTTTGTAAAATTATCCCCGTCCAGGAGGAAATTCTCTGTCAGTAACAGTGAAAAATAACAGATTCTAAAGCAATATTTCCATAGTTTTCATTTTTGGAAATTCACTTGCAAAATATGTAACTTTTCTCTCAAGGTGGAGTTCTGCTTTCCCAAAGAGGTACTTAGACAGACTGTTGGCTTGGGTATTGGGACACTAAATAGTCAGCTGGCTTTGAATTCTCACTTTGCCCACCAACACATTTGTTTTCTGAGTCTATTTAGCCCAGCAGGAGATGTTATGATACCACTGAGAGCCAAACTGCTCCCCAGGAACACAGAATGTTTGCCACTACTTCCTTAATTACTTCAGTTGTGCATATGGCTGAGCATTTACTGTGTGTGAAGAACCTATGACGTATGAATCATTTTATGGCTAAACCTACACTTTAATCCTTTTTTTATGAGCAGAGGAACTAGGTAAGAGCATGGTATGTGAGGGAAAAAAAAAAAAAGAATTTAATTCCCTTAAAAGGGAAATTTAGCTCACCAAGAAATGAGGTGGATTTGTGTACATCTACATATAAAGATATTGAAAGGGACCAAAATACACCACCCCAAAATACACCTCTTTGGTATATCTATTATTTTAAGCTGATTATTTTTTGCAAAGGGACAGAAGTGAAGCTCTAAAAAACTGAAGAGAAGTTACTCTTCTATAAGATACATTTACATTTGTAAAGAAATCTCTCTTTGGAAGTTTATGTCCCTCAGGGAGCCTAGGTGGCTCAATTGGTTAAGCCACTGCCTTTGGCTCAGGTGGTGACCACAGGGTCCTGGCATCAGAGCTCCCCAAGTCTGGCTTCCGGCTCAATAGGGAGCCTGCTTCTCCCTCTTTCATTGCCCCATCCCTCCCCACCTTCCCCTCTCTCTCTTTCTCTCTCTCTGTAGAAAACAAAACAAAACAAAACAAAATAAAACAAAACAAAACAACAAAATACTTAAAAAAAAAAAAAAGAAATTTTTCTCCCTACTGTACCAGGAAGAAGGGGATGGTGACTCTTGAGACTATTATCAGTAAAGGCCTGGATTTAAATTTACGCAACACCCACCTTTGTTTACTGTGATTTTTCTTGCAACTCCCCAGAACTGACTCTCCATCTCTAACATCTTTTTTGGTGTTTAGCTGAAGATGATATTTAAGGTGATGGCTTCAGTCATTTCAGGGAGTTAACTAACTTTTCCTGGGTGTCTCTCATATATATAGCAGTTATACATGTCATTAAACATTTGGTTTTTTTTTCCCCCTGTTAATCTATCTTCTATCCATTTAATTATTAGACCAGCCAAAGAACCTAGAAAGGAAAAAGGGAAAAATTTTCCACCCATACAGTTTATAGACATTCTCTAATTATTTAGCAATGCTGCTTAATGCAATACAGCAAACTACTGTCTTCCAGTAAAACCCCACCATCATCCTACTTCTCACTGTCCCTGTTAGTTTCAAAAGGTCAAACGAAACCTGGCTAGAGAGTATGTTTCTTAAAATTCTTCTTATAACTTAGAGTAGTTATCTAAGTTCTGGCCAGTGATATGCAGATGGACTTAATATAGGCAACTTATTGCTCTCACCCTTTATATAAAGGGAACTATTTGCTCTACACTTTCCCTTTCCCATTCCCTTGATCTGGAACATGGTGGTGGTAAGGCTAAGCAAGACTTTCCATTTGGAGTAATGAAGGTCAATATCCCAGAGATGGTAGAGTGATAAAAGAGACATATATTTATCCATCTGTGTATTACTATATAATGTTCATAGTAAGATATTAGTAAATCTGTTGTATGAAAATTACTGCATTTATTATGCCCCCTACAAAATCAAATACTTTTTTTGTTAAAAGACTGAATTATCCTGTGCTCACATAACAGAAATTTCTCTTAATAGTCTACTAACTTCTGGGGTGCCTGAGTGGCTCAGTTGGTTAAGCGACTGCCTTCGGCTCGGGTCATGATCCTGGAGACCTGGGATCGAGTCCCACATCGGGCTCCCTGCTCGGTGGGAAGCCTGCTTCTCCCTCTCTCACTCCACCTGATTGTGTTCCCTCTCTGGCTGTGTTTCTCTCTGTCAAATAAATAAAATCTTTAAAAAAAAAATAGTCTACTAACTTCTTAATTTGGTAAGAAAAAAATATTCCTACTAATCGTTATTTTTTTAATGTAGCATGTTTTCAAAATACTGTTTATAATAATTTACTAACACAGTATGTTCAGATCTTGTCTCCTCTGGCAACCTCTGGTTTTGCCTTTTCCAAATCTGAGTTCAAATTCAGAATATTAAAATTGTTAAGATCTCTTTTTATGCCTAAACTATGTTTTGGCTTTCTGGAATGAATGGCTATCAATAAAACAAAGTTTATTTCTTCCTCTTATTTTTTAAAAAGTTTAAGTGGGTGGAAATGAAGGAAAAGTGAAAAAATCAGGTGTATTTGTGACTTAAAACTATTGAGAAAAACCTCTTTTTTCCACAATATTTGTAACTTAACATAGACACACATATAGACACTTTAGTTTCAAGGTAAAGAAAACATTCTCATTTTAAAGAATAAATATTATAAAATAATTTTCTACAAAACATTTGTTTCTAGGTATCTATGTTTATACACTGTTGTCAATCGGAGTCTATCATAATACTGTTTTTTTTTTGGAGAGAGTGCACATGTGTGCTCAACAGGGGTGGGTTGGGGGGCCAGAGGGAGACAGAATCTCAAGCAGGTCCCATACTCAGTTCTGAGCCTGACATGAGGCTTGATCTCATGACCCTGAGATCTTGACCTGTATTGAAATCTAGAGTCTGATGCTGAGAGCGCCTGGGTGGCTCAGTTGTTAAGCGTCTGCCTTCAGCTCAGGTCATGATCCTGGAGTCCGGGGATCCAGCCCCGCATTGGGCTCTCTGCTCGGTGCGAGGCCTACTTATCCCTCTCTCACTCCCCCTACTTGTGTTATCTCTCTAGCTGTGTCTCTCTGTCAAATAAATAAATAAAATCTTAAAAAAAAAAAAAAAAGCCTGATGCTTAACTGACTGAGTCAGTCAGCAGCCCCCATAATGTACTTCATGGAATAAATTAAAGGATCTGATTTATACTCTCATGATTTCTTTCCCTTTCACATATCAATATCTATCACTATAACAACCTCAAACCAGCAACCTCTTTCTCCTGCCTAAGGAATGAAAATTCCTTTAGTTTGTAACCTCTTAGAAAATTATTTATACCTTATGCAGAACTTTTAGGGACTCCATGGGATAATTTTGTTAGTTAATAGATCATATTTAAAATCCAACCTGGACACTGTCGAGAAGGCCAATATTATCCCAGATTCAAAATTGTTTTTGGAATATTAACTCCCAGGAGTTAAATCAATTCAGATGACTAGGTTAATTGACTTTGAGCCTGCCAGGTACCAAAATAGAAACAAACAAAAAGGCCCAAATATTTATACCAGCAACACATATGTTTAAAAATATTTTGATTTTTTTTTTTTTTTTTTGCTTATTTTTCAGTTTGGACTGAAGATTTCCTTGCTGGTAAGCTACATTTTATTGAAAAATTTATTTAAAAAATTTGTAAGGCCTTTCACTCAAAAAACTTCATTGCTCTTATTCTCAAACTTCAGGAGACAACAAAGAGTTCAGATGGCCAAGAGAAGTATAGAGAAAGAAAACAAAAAACAAAGAAAGATAACCTTAAGAGGTATAAGCTAGTGGTTGACCCAGTTGCTACCAACTAGACAGTGGTATTTCCCTGATGAACATGACCAGTTTCATATAATATCAGCATTCAGTGAGGAATCTCCATGGCTATGAAAATCATTCCATTCCCTTGTCTGAAAAACAAACAAACGAACAATCAAACAAAGCCTCTCTGTAACCACAAGATATTACTAAATATCTCCTGTTTCCAGTTTAGACTTGGTGAGGGAACAGAAGGCAAGCTGAGGACAAAGCAGAAGCTGACACCCCATAACCCAACCCCAGACAGGATAGAAGTGACATTCCTCATGCACTCCTGGCTGCCCTAAAGTTAAGAAAAGAAATAACAATTAGTTAACTTAGAGAGATCACAATCCTACAAGACATGAGTCCTCCTTCATTTACAAATGTTTTAGCGATTTATAAGAACAAAGCATTTCTATTAATAACCTGGCTTCCAAAAAGAAATATAGACACAATTAAATGTCCTTATAATCTCTAGCCTATCGACAGATACTTGAAGTGGGCAGAGTGTAATGTTCCTCCAGGAAGCTCCCAACTATCTTCATGTTAAGACTTGCTAGAAGGAAAAACAACCTTAACTTGACAATGGTAAGGCCTCCTGTATCCTGTAAGTCTTCTCTAACATACGAAAATCCTTTTGCAAGCTTCCTTTTCCTTATCTCCTCCAATCCCATCCTATGTAACAGCTACCCCTCGCAACCCCAGTGCAGCAGCTCTCTCTGCCTATGGGTCCTGTCTCCGTGCTTTCATAAAACACCATTTTGCACCAAATCTGTCTCAAGAATTCTTTCTTGGTCTTCGGCTCCACACCTCACCCCACTGAACCTCTTCATATTGCAAAACCACATCATACTGACTATTGCAACTTTAATGACAGTCATAGCTTCTTTGCCTTTCTTGACTCCTAGAGAAAAGATACTCAAACAGCAAATTGCAGTTATTTTTGACAGTGTCTGATCCAGAACTCAGCTTCTTTTGACCTCTTCTCAAATTAAATCCTGTAATAAGTCTCTTCTAAATCCTTTTTATTGAGGCACCTGAAGATTTCACCTAGTATGGTATGTTGCCTTGCTTGTTACAGAAGACGTAATAAACTTAACTTTTTTTTTTTTTTTTTTTAGGTTTTATTTTTAAGTCATTTCTCCACCGAACTGGGGCTTGAACTCACAACCCCAAGATCAAGAGTGGCAGGTTTCACTGACTGAACCAGCCAGGTGCCCCAAAACCTCTTTTTGATCGCAGGTGCACATCCTATTGGTCTTTGGCTTTGACATGGGCTAAATACTGCCCTGAGAGGGGAATGTAAGGCAGAGATGATAACTGACTTTTCCTGGGTCACACAACCAGGTCGGGGAGAAGCTGTGCCAGCATAGTTCTTTCTAAGCTGTTGCTATTGAATACATGAAGCAAAAATACTTTGACACATTTAACTCAAAAACCTGTGCAAAATAGATAATCTCATAGGTTCTGCGAACCTTAGTTCAAAAGAGTCTAGTGATTTATTTAAACATTTATGATTATATATGTTATTCACGAAATTACAACCCATTCTATTGCCTAGGGTCTAAATAAAATTGTAAATGTAAAGAGAATCGGTTGTACAAAAATATGAACATGTTTTATCTTTATAATCCTTTTCTCTTTTATCTTCACAGGGATATGTTATTTATGGAAGAATTTATATTCTAACTCAGTAACAGGAGAACAGAAAAGGTGAAAAAGGAAATAAGAGGTCGGCAAAAGTGAATCTGAATGGTGTCAGATCAATGTTTTCTGACTACCCAGAATTACTGTGGGTTTAGGAGAAATCTGCAAAGAAACTGGCAAGAAATGTTTAATCTTTATTTTTATTATGAATTTCTCATTCTGTTTTATTACCTTATATTTTATGAATTTTACTTCCCATAAGTTCTTATGATACAAAATGATTATATTCTAGAACAAATACCTTTCATCCACAGAAAACACAACATGCATTTTGCAATCCTTAGGGTCAAGCAATTGATTAAAATGAAAGGTAATTACAGATATGCTATGGAATGCATATTTGCTTTTAAGTATTTTTCCTTTGAGCAAATTATAGCTTTTTTTGCTGTATTTTTTGTGTCTAGTGACAGGGCAATTAGTAATCTGAACTATCAAATCCGTTTGGAGATAATGGAGCTTAACAATTCTTGTGTTATAATTGCTTTACCAAGGCCCCTCCCCCTGCTTGCCTTTTTGCCCATCACTTACCCAGTACACTTAATCCTGTTTAAATAGCAACATGTCAAACATGTCTGCTAATCAACTGGCTGGCATCCCCATGGAGATTTCTGCAGTTTTAAGCACTGCATTTCACTGTATAAGGATTTTTCCCAAATATTGACTTTTGGTTTTCAAGGTTACTGATGATGTGCTCTGGCACATTAATCATTCTAACCACCTTAACAAAGAAGCTCATTAAAAAGACAAATACATTTATCAAGCAAATCATCAAGCAGATTATATACTTTCTACCCATAATAGATTATAGCTGAATAAATGACTTGGGTATTTTATAATTAAATATGCAGAACACTTAATATTTTAATACTCATATCCCTCATTGAGGAATGAGGATGAATTTTATAGCATGTAATTAATATAGCACAATTTAGTTGCAATTATGTGAATTAAAAATAGAAATAGTACTTTGAATATGCAAACCAAATAATATTTTGATATCATGATAAAGAATCACATACAAAGACATTTGAAGTTCAGATAATTGGAGATTAGTTTCTGTAGAACAACAGCTGGGTATCTTATTTCTGGTTCCTAACACATAGTTTCTGCCTTGGAATAAGGCTGTAGCTTGGAGAGACACAGGTAACGAGTCCTTTGCCCTCAGTCTGCACTGCAACCGGAGTGATTATTTCTTTTGCCAGCCAAATAATACTTTAAAAGCTTGAAAAGGGCCTAAAAGGTTAGTTTCATAGGTTCCAATCTTATCTTGTTAAATCTCCCACCAGCCTATCTCCCACAAATCTAAGTTTTGTTTGGAGAAGTTTGCTTTCTATCTCTGGGTCTTCAAATTAATGGACCAAATATAACCTTGAATTGCAGCCCTCAGGCACAAAGTTTTTCTCTTAGCAATTCCATATTTCCTTATTTCTCTATTTTTAGTTTCAAAGTAATATTGTCTTATAAAACCTTCCTAATATAAATACAAATAATACTGTCTTGTAAAACCTTCCTAATATAAATACAAAATAGCTAACACACTTAATTATCCTTAAAACATTGTCATCAAATCCTCCAGTGCTGCACATTGAATCCCAAATGATGAGAGGCTACACTTTTCATTAAAATTTTTGTGGCCATTTAATGAAGCTTGCTGACTTTGGTGACTGGTGTCAAAGTAAAAATTGCATCAGATAAAGTTAAAGAGATAAGAAAGATCTTATTCAAAGCTATTGCAGTGGAGGAGAAAAGAGGAAGACTAGAACTAGGTCTCAGCTCAACCTGGCCAAAGCAAAGGAGAGTTTTTAAGAACTGAGGAGCGTTTTTAAGAACTGAGGAAGAGAGTGTGTCATAGGCCATCTGCATTTGCCAATTGGCTTTACCCAAAAGAAAGACCAACTTTCTTGTATCTTCATGATAAGAGGCGATATTACAACTTAGAGCAAGGGGCCGATCAGAGTTAGGTCCCTATCCTTCCCAGGGATCAGGAGATAAGGGGCTCCGTTTCCTTCAATGACTATATGTCAGAGAGGGCTCCTCCATTCTTGAGAAAGACACCCCTGAGTTGTAAAGCTGGAAAGAGGCTTTTCAAAAGATTTACATCTTAAGAGGATAGAGAAAGGTTTTATAATCTTAAGTTGTCTAAAGTAAATCTTCTCAAAAAACGGAAGCCAGGAAGAAGACTGTCTAAAGTTTAGTGAAGATGAGGAAAGTATAAAGGCCTTCTGGGTCACTGGATAAGACGGTGTTTTACTGCCTCATCCTACCTCCCAACCTGGTTCACATTTTAAGGTCTATTTCTTATAAGTGTAAAATCAAATTATTCAAATTTCAAACTTATTTCAAATTCTGCAACATGATTCTTTATTGCAATGAAGAAAACTCAAACTAAATTGGTTTCAACAATGAATTGATTGGGGAACTATAAAGATTCAAGCAGCCCAAACTCCCAAAGATAGGTTGTTTCCCGCTTAGTAAATTTGCCCTCTTCTATGTGTTAGCTTCATACCCTGACTGTCCTCCCCCATGATAGGAAGATTGTTTCAATAGCCATAAAGCTATGTTTCAGTTCAGGGAGAGAAATAGAGGGAGTCTTTTCACAACTACTGAATAAAATAAGTAAAATAAAAATTTTTAGTTTTACACTGTTAAAGTCCAATGTCGACTGCCTCCCCAAAGAGGAACCGAGGATGCTCAGGATAATGCAAATCACACTGCGAGGTTTATTTCCAGCTAGCTGGGGTCCAAGCATCTGCCTGGTGCAGCGGGTTTCAGCAAGGACCCCCCGAATGCAAGGATCTAGGGGTTTATATGCATTTCAAACAGCAAGCATGAGTTCACAGTAATTTTCTTGGTTGGGTGAGATAACCGTTTGAACACCCTCCCTCCCTCCAGTTCCCTGAATGCCCAAACATTCCAAGAAGCAAGATGTACAAATGGTTTCTTGACTGAACTGCCCTCATTTGGTAAACACAGGCCTTGTAAAGGCAAAAATCTAAGACCCCAGGGGTCTCAGATATGTAGAGGCCTAAATCATCAGGGAGTTTCAGAGCCTGTTATGGGGGCCTTGAAGCTAAGCAGGCCCTAACAACACTAATTGGACTACTCTTGAATCAAAGCTTGTGGCCAGAGCTCCCCATGCACAAGGTTTTTTCCTGATTAGATAAAGTTTCCATGATATAAATACAAAGTAGGGGATACTCTGGGGTGAAGGGTAGGATCAATTTCTCCAAGCCTCTTGATTGCTAAGCAGTGAAGAGAAGGAGGAATGAATTCTTGAAGTCTACTTTACGTTAGGGTCACCGTGACATATTTTAAATCTAAGATCTGTCGATTACTACTTATGTGATTGACAGCAATTCAGTAACTATTATTCCATCTATAAAATAGAAATTAAAATTACTTCCTGATGAGGGGCCATGACCATTAACGGAATCCTCATTTGTAATGTGACTTAATCCCTGCTTGGCTCAAGGAAGAATTTCATTTAATGCCAATTCTCTTGAATTGTCTTCCATTGTCTACCACAACAAGTTAAGCCCTTATATCTGGATTTCACACACTTCATCTCAGTTAACCTATTCACTTATCACTTTCTTTAGTGAAATCAAAAGGGTTTCTTTCTATCCCACAGTTCATGCTATGTTCTTTCTGAAGTTTTTGCGCATTCTGTCTTTACTACCTGGAGAACACTCTGTCTACCTTCATCCTATTGGTCCTCTATTATGCCTTATCACAGATGACAAGCCCTGGCTAAGACTTCTTTCTGCCCCGTGCACTCTTAGAAGACCAGACTGTTGTCTCAGATTCTAATTCTGTTACATGGAGGAAGAAAATACACCAATCAATGGTTGGCCTAGATTTAGGCAGGTCTGAACAGGACTTGAATTGACTCTTTCACTTATGATTTGTATGATTTATGATTTATACAACTCCATGTTTCTGAGCTTTGGTTTAATCTGCTGAAAGAAAGGAATATGAGTATCTCATGGACTGTTGTCAAAATTTAAAGAGATACTCTAGGGCTTAGACCACTACTAATATCTAGAAAGTGTTATGATTATCATTACTGTGTCAGACATTATATACCCAGGGTCCTGGGAGGAAGCCCTCTAACTGTATTCATATAGACATCAACCAAAGTTGTTTTAAACATTTTTACTTTTTGAATTGATTTATTATTAACTTGTCTGAAAATTCCCAGAGAATATTTTAACATTATAAAGAAGCATTATAAAACCTTGATAAATTATTCTTATATAGTTTTAGCTATAATGGACCTGCTTTAGACTCTACTAGTCTAAGAAATTTCACTTCCATTACCTTGCAGATATGAACAAATAAATTAACACATTCAGAATAAGAACAAATTCAAGAAATCATCTCACCTGTGTTTCTTGAAATAAAGAAATTCAATGAAATCTCATCTGGTTAGGAATTTTTACTGTCCAATAAGTTGAGAGGCACAGAAGGCCACGACTCAAAATAATGACTCTCTTCCTTGTCCTGGTTCTGAACAATTTGAGAAATAAAATAGCAATAGGTAGAAAATCCAATGCATTATTTTTATTATTCCAGATCAGAAGAGATTAATTAAGACAAAATTACTTAATTTATTGAACTTACATTGAGCCTTAAAATTAGGCAGTCTTCACCTGCTCTCTCCTGAGAGTAAATAAAAGCAACACTGGAGGAGGGAGGGTTCTCCAGACTAGCAGAACTGCATCATTACTTCCCTGATGTTACTGGATCTTCCTGATGCCACAAAGAACAGGCATCTCTCCTAACCAGGCAGAGATCTCTGAGGCCATACCTGCTCCCAAAAGGAAACACTGGTCACATAGCCCTTTCTTTCTGACAAGCCCTCACCTAGAGAAGTTTCTTCATCTTCCTTCTGGTGGAATAAATGGTAAAGTGGAGAGAGGTTGGAGAACGTTTATAGGAAACCTCTCTTTCATAAACCCGAGGTGTGGGGCAATGACGTTCCTCTATTCTGCAGCTCTACCCAAGGAGATGGTAAAATATATTACCTTTTCCAAAAGGTTACATAAGTGAGATGCAGTCCTCATATCAGGTTAAAATACACACACACACACACACACACACACACAGGGTTTCATTATTGATAAAGTATACCTTATTTGCCTAAATTTAGGGACATCAAGACAGATTATTTTAATTTTAATTGTCTTTATTTTAAATTTTATAATCCATGCTTATTTTTAGTTGAATACTTTTGTTTTAATTTTATTTATTTTTCCAGTTCCTATTTATCATAATTTTATTTTCTCATTTGTTTCAGTGATATTAAAATTTTCTTTTTAATATTTTATTTATTTATTTTTAAAGATTTATTCTTTTTTTTTAAATTTTATTTATTTATTTGATAGAGAGAAGCACAGCAAGAGAGAGAACACAAGCAGGGGGAGTGAGAGAGGGAGAAGCAGGCTTTCCTGCCGAGCAGGGAGCCCGATGTGGGGCTCGATCCTGGGTCTCCAGGATCATGACCTGAGCAGAAGGCAGTCACTTAACCAACTGAGCCACCCAGGTGCCCCATCTTTTTAATATTTTAAATATGTAAGTATTAATTTATGGAACAGCCTATATAGAGAAATTGTGGAATGGAAGCAGCCAGCTTTACCAGCTTTTTCTGGAAAGACAGAGCTTCCTAGTATGTCCGGTGCTAATGTACACTTTATTTAAAACATACAAAGGGGACAAGTCCAAGGTTATGACAACCCAGGAACCAACCCAGGAACTAAAAATTGTGAACTCAGGACCTGGAAAACCAAAATTTCAAAATTTCATAAATAGTGTTCTAATAGATAAGAGTGATCTACATTCAGTATGGTATCATGCTATTTCCCCATGGATTTGAACTAGTAGAGTCAAAAGCAGGTCCATTATAGCTAAAACTATGATCACTGATGCTTTTTTTGAAAGCACTTTTTACTACTAGGTGCTCTAATGGCAAACAAGGCCCAGATTTTAAAGATCTTGGAAATATAGCTATAGCCACCCCTTTCATCAGATTTTGAATTTTGTTCTGCATTTTGTTGTGAAAGTACTTTAAAATTAATGAACATCCTTGGGAAAGATCCACTCAGAGGTTGTGGCAGATGTTAGAGCACCTGCTCTCACATTTTAAAGTACATTCTACATGATACAGCTCAATGCAATGGAAAGCAACATTCAAAGTAGGATGGGCCACAGCTGTGATTGTAGCAGACCTTCCAGTGATGAAGCCTGTTGAGGAATGGAAATGGATCCAAAAGATCATGAAGCTAAGCTAATGGAAATGCAGTCACCATCTCCTTTCCACTGTCATGCCAGGTGCAAAGAATGGGGAGAAGGAGATATGCCAACTGCTGCTCCTGGGGTTATGATGGACTTCATTCTGAAAATTCTTGGTATTTTCTTACTCCAAAATCTCATCAGCTTGTTGTTCCCCCTTTTGCTCCCCATAGACAAAATTCTAAGATCAATATTCATTCATTTGACTAATACTTTTTGAGCTCTCATGTGGCTGGCACTGTGAGACTCTAGAAATTCAATAATAAATAAGACATTTTTCCTTTCAAGAACCTTAAGCCTAATGGGAAAGTTAAAAGCTATATTCCATAACTGAAAGCTATGATATTGACAAACAATGGAAGTTCATAAGAGATTCCTAACCTAAATGTCATAGTGAAGTCATAGGAGATAGCTGGGTAAAGCCATTTGGATAGAGAAAATGGGCTTTATTTTAAGGACAATGTGAAACAACTAAAGTTTTTTAACAGAGGAACATAAGATCATCTCTGTCTTGGGGAAATAAAGGTCATTGGAAGCAGCCAGCTTTACCAGCTTTTTCTGGAAAGACAGAGCTTCCTAGTATGTCCGGTGCTAATGTACACTTTATTTAAAACATACCCAGGGGACAAGTCCAGACCAAAGAGGTTATAACAACCCAGGAACCAGGAGAAAGCCCCTAGACAAAGATAATGGTAAGAGAATGATAATTTCTGGTTCCAGTTGGCAGCTTTGACTTTTAAACCTCCCAAGGGCTACTGGTGGTCATGCCAAACCAGATGGATTCACTTGGTTCAACCATCTACTCAGGTACATCCTACCATTCCATTCCTTAATTTCTGGTCTGTCTGTGGTTGAGAAAATCACAGCTGTTGCTTGTTGTTATGAGATAGGATGTAATGGTGAATAGGGTCTTGTCTTAAGTCCTAACTCAAACCCAGAAAAGACTGAATTTCAAGGAGAGCCTTTTCTATACTTTCTCCTACTCACCATTCTCTCACTTCTTCCTCACAAACCTCCCATCAATAACACCTACAGCCAGAGTTTTGGACTTGACCATAAGCACAGAGCAGTAAACCAGGACCCTGTTCTGGAAACTGGGTCCCGTGCTTGAGTTTGATGCCACCTTAAGATTGTTATTAACCTTATTTTTGAATTTGTGGGTTTAAAAACTTTTTATATTTTTTAAATATTTATTTATTTGAGAGAGAGATTGCACAAGCAAAAGTGGCGAGAAGGGCAGAGGGACAAGTAGATGCATTTCTGGGCTGTGAGCCCGACAAGGAGCTCAATCCCAGGACACTGGCATCATCACCCAAGCCTAAGTCAGATGCTTAATGGCTAAGCCAAACAGGCATCCCTTGAATTTGTGTTTTTTAAGCAAAGTTAGTGAAAAGAGCACCAACCAGGTGCTCATTGTAGTGTCACCTCAAGTGTGGTCTTCCCTTTCATTGCCACCTTGCCTCCTCTGGATGGGTTCCTAGCTGTCTACTTCCCTGACCCCACCCACCAACCATCCCCTTCAGAGGATAGGTCCTGGAGCACAGAGAGGTTCAGGATCAGCTACCTGTACAGGATAGCAAGTCAGCATGCAGGCCCTGGGAGACGAGGAAGGTTGGCTCACCCCTTGAAAGTATTTCTGTATCTCAAGGAGTGCAGCAATAAATAGCAATTTAAAAACACCATAATAAGTAAGAGAGAAATTTCAGGAAAAAAGAAAACATTTCTTCTCTGTTTTTTGAATGAGACTGCATTTTCATTTGCTCTGGTATCCACAATTTAGGTAGATGGAAATATGTGGCCATACTTAGACCTAAATAGCAGATGTTCTCCTGGAGTGAGCTAGGAGATCTTGGTTTGATAGGATCCCCATACTCTCCGATGTCTCCAACACACTGAGATAAGTGTTGGCATGATTGCTTTTATTCCTTTTGGTCAGCCTCCCTTGTTGATAGTTTACTGTTCGATTTTAGGGGCATATAGTGTATAGTACAGGCCTGCCAGGCATACTTTCTGAAAGGGCTGTAGCTAGGGAGAAGTTATAAATACTAGTTGGAAGGCAGGTTTTGGTAGGGAAATCCAGCAGAGAGAAAGTGCCGGGAGCCGGCCCCGGCAGCGGTCGGTCAGGGTTCCCTGAAGGTGGTGACGGAGTCGGCGATACAAAAATGAGAGAGCCCGGATGATTCTTTTCCGATCACCTGCCAGGCATCTCCGCCTTGCTGGCTCTCAGTGTCTTTATTTATAGGCAACAAGTTAAAGATTCTCATGAATGAAAGTTTTTCTTACAGAGAGTGATTCTGATTACACAGTATCTTTGTTAGAGAAACATAGTGCTTTGATCAGTGAAACATGTTTTTGCAGGTGCACCTATCTACAGTTCAGAGTTAACTCCCTAAACCAAACCAAGGGCATGTTGTCCAGTAAGGTTTTTTACAGTTTATTACATTTGGTGTCTAGACGATAAAGGGTAGACTAATGATATGGTGTATTTTAAGTAGGTCTTACAAACAAGAAGGCAATTGAAAGGATTAGATGAGTTATATACAAAGTTTTAGCTACATTATTAATACAATGACCAAAAGTTAGTCTGTCTGGCATCAAGGAGAAAGATAACTTATTTTTTAAGGCTAACAGCACTTGTTTAAGCCTGTTTTCCATGACTGGGTACAGAACTCTTTATTTATGGATCCTTTGTGTGCATGGCAATGTCCTTTTTAGTATAGTTTTATTTCTAATATTAAACCCCTTATTTAACCATTTAAAAGCCCTGACAATCTCCTCCACAGAGCTGCAGGATATCTAAGATTAAGCATTTTGCTATATACCAGACATAGTTTTTAATTGACAAGCATTCCGTACAAAGAATGGCAAACAAGCAGGGTGGAGAAACCACTGCCCCATGCAAACTCCTCCCACTTGGTGGGAGGGCCGGTGCTCCATGCCTTACAGAGGGCCATCACCTAAATGACCATGCAGGTGGCTCGCGGCATGGCTGGAGGAGCGGATCACGCACCGTCCCCGACAAGAAAGTGTGAGGTAAGACTCTGAGTCATGACTGAGAGAGCGGCATTATAGACAGCTACTCTTCTAACCTGGATGTTGGTATTAAGATCTACATAAAACAATGGTGATTTTCCTTTACCCACCATATTCCTCTGTGACTTAACTGTATATGCATTGTTTTGTACTTTTTGACTGAATAATTCTGTTTTTACACAGCAATTAACACACCAGAGTTTTGAAGAAACTATTTTTGAAACATAATTTGCACATTCTGATTAATTTCTAAAGACCTAGCTGCTTTTCAAGTCATAGTTTGTGTTTATAATACGTTTGTGGAAATATTTTAGACAGGAAATTAAAGGGACTTCTCACAAGAGGAAGACACTATTAGGAACAAAGCTATAAATAAAGATTAACTGCAACTTTTACAAGCAGGCCAATTGCCAGAATAACAAAGAATTCTTTAAAGTGTTTTATCAGTTGGTTGATTTTGTGTGAAGAAAATCACTATCAAGAAAATGTAATGAAATGTCTTCAGATGTGAAATTCAGAAATAAAAATAGTTTCCATCCTATACACTGAATCAACTGAATAACTAAAAAGATTGGAGTGATGAAGTCTGGACATAATTAATAAGAGAAAAAAGTAAGCTTCATTTCAATATGGTACTTAATGTAGTATTATTTAATAAAATGAGGTCCACCGGACTCTTAACAGGATGCTTTATATTATTTGTATTCCAAGAGAGGAAAAATAGATTAAATATTTTACATAAATTAATAAATTAAAACTTCAAATTAAATCAAAATTCAATGATTTTTTTTTGACTTGCAAAAAAAAATTACATTTGAAGGTTAATTTGCTTGGAATATGTGTAGATGATTGTTTTTGACCTTTTGCACATAAATGTCATATTTACATTTTATAAATAATGAATTTGGGAAAGTTCACTCTGCGGCCATTGACAATCAGAAGCTCAAAGTTTCTTCATTTTGTTACCAGTCCTTTAAGAAAGAGTGCTGTGTGCAGCTTTCTCTGGCTCCCAGAAAGGTTCAAGGGCACTGGGAAAGGCTTTAATAAAGTCACAAAATTGTATGTTGTCCTCAAAGCAGGTGTGCTCCACTCCTGGGAGCAACACAGATGGAAGATCACAGAATAAGCACTGTCTATACTTCCAGATTTAAATCCCTAGTGATCACATCATCAAGGTGAGTTTGAAGTTCAACTTCTTTGGTCAATCTCAAGGAGAGATTTTCTCCCCCCCTGCATTATATTATTGTCTCCCTTAGCTGTTCTGTAATTCCATGATAAGTATTGCCTGGGCTATTATATAATATAATTTTGCAACTTATAATTATTGTAATTTAAGGACTATTATTAAGTGTACCTATTAGCTGCTAGGCACTGCAAGGTCCTGAGACTAGAGACTGTTATTGCCCTTTGGATAGGACTATGTAGTTTCTTAAATAAGAAACTACAAGCATATAGTGAAAAAGAGAGGAAGCTGGGATGATAATAAGAAGCCAGAAAACAGTCGAAGTGGTCCTCCCTGTATAGCAAAGCAGAGGTTTCAGTAGAAAACTATTTAAAGAGAGAGAGAGAGAAAGAGAGAGAGAGAGAGAGAGAGAGAGAACAAGCAATATGAATAATAAAAGTTCAGCATTGCTAAATAACACTTTAATAAAGCAATTTGTCCTGGGCTTATAAAATAAATGAGTACTAGGTCATCATAAAACTAAAGAAATATAGAGGCAAACTGTATGTGCAAGACACACACAAATATAAAAAGAGGCAAAATTTCAAATTATGCTTTAGTAAATATAGTGTAGAGTTCTATTTCAAACTACATCTAGTATCTAGTCTTTCAACAGGCAAGTCAAGTTAAGCCCACACAAATTGTGGCATGCCTACTATATTTTGTGTACTGCAGGCATGGTTACTGTTTTATAAACTGCAGGTGGTCCTGAAGACAATACATGAAGAACTCACACGTGGCCATGCTGTAACAGTAAATCATTTGCAATGCCAAGTGTTAAGACGAAAGAGGACACTTTGATCTCTCAGTGTTTGGAGAATTCCTTCCTAATCTCACTCATTTAAACTAAAATAACTTATAGAAAACAACAGATTATTATTTTGATTTATAATAGAGAGCATATTTACAAATATTCTTTACTTATCTAACAATACTGTAGGTTTTTGGAATGATATTGTAGGTCTCTATTCGGTAGATGAGGTGATTCACTTTATAGAGTCAAACAATTTTCTTAAACAATATCTCACACAGAAGCAGAGCCTTAGTTCCCTTCCTCCAGCATTAGCTGACTGCCAAAAATGCCCTTAACTGGCTTTTTTTTTTTTTTTAACAATTGACATAATTATAAACAAAAGTTAATTCTGATTTTCATTTTACTTCATAACTAAATCTTATTTTACTAACATTTCCTTTAGGCTTTACCTTACTAGTGAAAAATAAACTACAAATCATATTTTCCATTTGGAATAGTTCTCATCCCCTAGGAAAAAATCAATACATCAAAATTAAATTTCAAAACTGCATTAACAGCATCTTGGAGGTCAGGTATTCTAATAGTCTCTGAGTGGAAACCAAATTATGGAGTTATTATATGTGGACAACATAATTATTTTTAGCACATTTTACTTTGGAGAAGTTAAGAAAAAAGGAATTAAGTCTACTATAAAGATTCAGTTAAAAATAGAAGTGTGCTTATCTATGTCATCCTAATACCCTGAATTTAATGATTCACACAAGCATTGGTTTTAACTTATGGAATCTGAATTAGACTGTGGATATTTAAAAGCTTCAGCATAATAGCAAAATTAAAGAAAATAGAAATTATTGTAGTTGAGCAATTGACCTTTTTTGCAATACACTAACTCTTTAAAGACATCAAGGTATTATTTAATAGGATAGAAGAGCTGGAAGAAATTTTAGAAATCAATGAATCCAATCACATTCATTTTAAGGAAAATGAGAACCGTAATAGTGAAGTGAGAGATATGACCCTCAGTTTCATCTCAAAAGGACTATTCTAATGTAACCTCCTTTTTTCCTGTACCTTATTCCCTCAGGTAGCATTCTCAGTATCTGGGGCTTAACTGCTTGGACAATTTTGATACTTGTGACAATTATTAGTTACACTTGTATCTTCTGCTTTTTGAGGGCAGGATTTGTATGTTTTATTCTGATATGTCCCTTGGCACATACTTCTTTGTGTAGTTAAAACAATCTCAAAGCAGGCAGATGGATTTGGAGGAAAAGAACATACAATAGACTCATTTTCAGGACCCCAAAACTGTTCTACATAGTAATATAAAAGCCATCATAATTTTTACCTGGTGATTCTTTTAGGATTATGTTGTCTTTATAGAAATGTCTTTTTCCTTTGATATGATGTAGCAGGGCCCGCTAATTGAGACCCTAGTGTCCATTTTCCCTTCCTAATTTGATTCCAATATCCCCTATATTTACCAGGGCACATGGCTGCTTAGCTAGAGATTGCATTTTCCCCTCTACGGAGCAGCTAGGTTATAGCCATGTAATGAAGTTTTGCCCAATAGGATTTGTGCACGAGGGGCATAAGCAGTCTGTCACAAAAACTTAAAAGGAAGCAGGAGGTGTACCATCTCCTCTTTCCCTCTTACCACTGGCTGAAAGGTGGATACAGTGAGCGAACTGACCCTGAACATAAAGAGAAAGGTCATAGTCAATGATGTCAGGATTTAAAAAAAGATGAAATCTGGGTTCTGAGGATGGCTTCATACAGTACAGTACAACCACTCTATAATCCATCCTGCCTACTGCCTACTAGATTTTTTTTTCCTAATTTCACTTATTTATTTGAGAGAGAGAGAGCATGAGCAAGGGGCAAGGGCAGAGGAGAGGAAGGCTCTCTGTGGAGCAAGGAGCTGAACAGGGGCCTCAATTCCAGGATGTTAGGATGAGGAACTGAGCCAAAGGCAGACACTTAACTGACTGAGCTACCCAGGCACCCTGTGCCTACCAGCTCAAAATAAGGCAGAATAAACTTTCAGTCTAGTTTAAGCAACTGTTTATTGTTTTCTGATAAAGACCTCCAACCCTGAGGGCCTATAACCTACAAAATACCTAAGAATAAATATTTTATATGTATCTTTGGGAAGTGCGCATGTGCGTGCATGTGCATTTTCAAAGGATTAATCACAAAATAAATAATTGCAACACAATATGAATATATACATGGAAAAATCCTTAGAACCACAGAAGTAATCTTTAACTGATTCCCTGGCAGGAATTTGAAGAAAATCTTTATAAAACAAAAAAAAGTTTCCTTTTCTTGCTTGTCACCTGCTTGCAATTTTTCTGGCTTCTCCAAAGTGTATGATCTTTCACAATAGATATTGAGTTCCAGTATCTAAAATATTTACACATTTGAGAGCTGAGTTTAACATAACATCTAAATGACTTCAATTCAGGTTTATTCTGGGATCTTAGAGAATTTTAGCTCTGAGATATCTCTGAATGTCATTGGTCATCTTCTCTAACCCTTTTTAGAGTTAAAAGATCCTTTACATTTGTCAATCCAATGCCTGGGGCTTTTGCAGACACTCAGTAAAAATTTCTAGGGCAGAAATATTCATATTAAAAAAACACATATACACTATATGCATGTGTGTGTGTGTGTAATTTACGTATTTACTTACAGTAAAGAGGATGGTCTTAAAAGTATTCTGTTAAAGATAAAACAAGTACCTGTTCCTTGGGTTTTTCTCTTGAGTATGTTTACCTTTAGAAAGAAACAGTGTATTCTACTTAAGAGAATTTTCATTAAGGAAATTTGTGGATTGAGTTGGGACTTCTATATTGACATTTATAATAATTACATTCATAATGTAGCCACAAGCAGAGGATATACATGTTCTCTTCTAAGAGCATTATTTCCTTTCAACCAACTACTATGAGCTTGACTATGAAAGGGAATCTGATCTGTTATCTTGAGCAATTGTGAGAGCTACCTCAGAGAGTTTGGGGAACAATTAAATTAGATAATGAGGGGGCATCTGGGTTGCTCAGTGGTTAAGAGTCTGCCTTTAGGGGTGCCTGGGTGGCTCAGTTGGTTGAGCAACTGTCTTCGGCTCAGGTCATGATCCCGGAGATCCGGGATCGAGTCCCACATTGGGCTCCCTGCTTGGCGGGAAGCCTGCTTCTCCCTCTCTCACTACCCCTGCTTGTGTTCCCTCTCTGGCTGTGTTTCTCTCTGTCAAATAAATAAAAATCTTTAAAAAAAAAAAAAAAAGAGTCTGCCTTTGGCTCAAGTCATGATCCTGGAGTCCCAGGATTGAGCCCCACGTCGGGCTCCCTGCTCTGCAGGAGGCCTGCTTCTTCCTTTCTCACTCCCCCTGCTTGTTTCTCTCTGTCAAATAAATAAATAAAATCTTTTAAAAAAATTAGATTATGAGTAGAAAACTTTCTAAGACAACATTTATTACATCAAACACATTTTAGCGTTTTTCAGTTTTCATTACCAACTAATAAAAGTACAATTCAAAAAAACTCATTCTTCTGAAACAATGTAAGGCAATGAACTGAGTTTCTATGGAAACATCTACTATTACTCATATTAGTAATATGACTTCATCTATATTATTAATGTCAATAATTGTAGCTAACATTTATTGAAAACTTTTTATGAACAGCATGGTACATACATCACCTCAGAAAAATATTATTGTAGAGCTCCTATCATTATCCTGACTTTCCAAATGAGTAATTAAAGCTTATGGACACCAAGGAGGGTGCCCAAGATCACACAGGTAATAAGGTATTCTGTCTATATGAATCTGGAACCCGCATCATTAACTACAATGTACTGTTTTCTGTACTGCTTATCCACTTAGTGATTTTGAAATCTGTATTTTTCTGAAATACTTGACTTAAAGATGGTGAAAGTCTCCTTTCACTGGATGATGGCAGAATTTTCACTTTATTTTGCTGGCAGGCAACAGCTAGCATTTGTTGCTATTTTCTTCCACCTCTGAACACAAGCAAGTTAGATTTTTAGAAAAGACCATGACAAATAACTGAACGTGGTTTGGATCAATAAAGTAGCTCCTGTAAAACAGCCTTGGGCCCCGGAATTTCTGCTAAACTATCAGCATCTAATGTCAAAGTGCTCTTTGAAGGATGAAAGTCAGACTGATATCTTAAAGGTAATTTTCCTTTGGTGAGTCAGTGATTGAATTTGAGTCAGTTTTCCAAGTTGTTTAATAAGACAACACAAAATGTGATTACTCATATCTCCTGCAAATAAAGCGAATGATGATTCACAGAATTCTGAAGGTGTCTTAAGGGGGAAAAATATCCTGGTCAAATAATTATATATTTACATATTATGGAGATTTCACATATAACAAACTGGGATAAGAAAATTGTTTTGTGATTGGTTCTATTGAATCATTTAATCATTGTTTTTTACTATACACACACATCACACATATGGCTGTGTTTGCATATCTATCGTCTATCTATAGATAGGTAGATACATGTATACATATTCATGCTTATATACATAGGTACATACACACATGCATGTACATATATACACATACAACCTTTTGGAAGAGCACATGAAAATATAAAGAAGACATTATAGTTGTTAAAAATACCTGAAAAAATATTAAGGTCAATTCTCATATAGTAGTATCATAGGAGACATGAAATGTTGAAAATGCATAGTGAGTAAGTACATTTCTTTACTAGAGAGCAACATGTAATCGTAGAGAGTCATGAACTGAATGCTCCATATTACTGGCTATGTGTATTTTGTGATTGCGACAGGCATTTGACCACTATGTTTCTCTTAAATAAAGAAGTTTTTCTTCAGATGTTTAAGAGCTCCTCAAGTTCTAAACTATCTGGGCTTCCCCTTGGTAATCTTTTTATTTGGGTTGCCTTAGAATATCAGTGGGAAAAAAGAGCTTTATAAGATGTTCTTCCTGTCAGTAAATTATGCAAACTGTGTTTCCTTTTGTAAAGAAAACAGGATTCCAGACCAGAATCTCATATATTATCCCCACCATCACTGCCACTGCCCAGGGATACAGAAGAACAGGGGCATTGAAGGTCATTTCTACCATCTTCCAGAGGGTACAAGTGACCACTTCACATTTAAAATTTGCCTTTACAAGTTCTTTCTTTCCATGCGCTTTCTTATTTGTGATTCTGTTGCACATCTTTGAACTTTCATTAATAATAATTAACCTGGAATTTTACTCTTAAGTAAGGCAACTCTAATAACATAACTTTTACATTGTGCACTATACTTCTATAGCATGCTTCTATTGTTGGTGTTTAGGGTGATGATATCGAAAAGCATTCAGAAGAAGGTACTAGATGATAAAGACAGTCCTGAGTTAAGACCAATAAATCAAAAGGTATAAAAAGTTCTTGCTTTTGTAATGTAGTACTTATAATAAATGCTTTTGACTAACACGAAGAATATCGGCATGTGCCTTAGCAAATACGGTCGGCACATTCAGAAATCATTCCTGATTTTTGTGCTTAAATTATAGCTTCCAAGTACCATCCCCTCTAAAGGGAATAATGGCTTCTTTGATGAATGGCTAATTTTAGGTCCCAGCTAGGAAATTTAAAGATGAGCCCAGGAAAACCTATACTTAAAAGCAAGAAAATGACAGCTTTTTTTCAAGAACCGAGGAGCCAACTTGAAAGGGTTAGCACTTGCTAATGATGTGATTATTTGGGCATCAAAAAGGATAATATATACTGAAGCTATAAAGCCCCATAAGTTCATGATGATTATCAAATAAATGAAACAAAGCTGAACGAAGTAAATAAATCTTTGGGATCTAGTGGAAGTAACTAGAGCACCTATGACTAATTCAGTCCCTTTCGTACAAACTATATTTGAGGAAACCAAGCTGAAAAATTATTTTCTTTACAAATAAACTCAGGATGAATTGTTAAAGAAATTATAAAATTAGAAGATAATCATTTGCCACAACTAATTGAATAACTGATTCAAGCAATAATCATTAATCGATTAAACCATTAAAGGAAAGGTTCGATGTAAAATTCACAGCGGAAGGATCAAGTGTTAGAATGTAAAACCCTAGTCAAGAAACAAAAGTGAGACCACAGACATTATTACTTGCCTCTTGATGTGATGCAATGTGACACCCACGATACTATTCATGAAGTATTTTTTTTCCCCCAAAAAAGATAGAATCTGAATCTAGAGCTAATCCAAAGTTACAGGAAATGGGAATGAGATTAAAGAAACAAATTAAATGACCCTAAAAGGAAATAAATATAAAAAAAATCAGAATATGACACCTTCTACAGGAAAATGGGCACAGTTTCTACAATAAAGAGAAAAAAATAAGGGCAAGGAGAAGGCTGGGATGCTATGCTGTAAGTTCAAAGGACTTAGGAGATATAGTAACCAAATAGAATCTGTAGAATTTGTTTCACATCCTTATTGGAACCTATTGCTAATTGCTAAGAGGCACTTCTGAAACAACCATGGGAATTTGATTATGGGCTGCTCTAAGATGATATTAGAATGATTTTAATTTAGTTAAATACAATAATAAAATATAGTTACATTTTTAAAAATCTATATTTTTAGGGATACATAACAAGGGTGAAATGACATAACATTTGGGGTTTGTTTTAAAATAGTTTATTAAATGGCACCTGGGTGGCTCAGTTGGTTGTGTCTGCCTTTGGCTCAATCATGATCTCAGACCCTGGGATAGAGCCTTAAGTTGGGGTCCCTGCTCAGTGGGATGTCTGCTTCTCCCTCTCCTTCTGCCATGCCCCTGCTTGTACTCTCTCTCTTTCTCTGTCAAATAAATAAATAAGTCTTTAAAATAGTTCACTTAAAAAAGATGCATAAATAAATAGTTATAGAGAAAATGTGGCAAATTTTGATTAAAATATTGAATTTTGGCAATGTCTTTATTGGACCTCATTTCACTAACTAAAAATTTAATTATTCTCCCTACATTTATGATATCTAACTTTTTTCTAGAATAAAATTAATCAGTAGTATGGTGAGTTGAGTTAAGAATTGTAGGTAAAAGGCATGATTGCTTATAAGAGCAATCAGCAATTCAGACCTGTACTTCCTTACACTTATATTTCTTTAAAAAATTAGAATTTAGTTGAAATATAATATTCTATGTCAAAAGTTGTTGGTACAGGGGCACCTCAGTGGCTCAGTTGGTTGAGAAACTGCTTTCGGCTCAGGTCATGATCCCAGAGACCCGGGATCGAGTCCCCCATCAGGCTCCTTGCTTGGCGGGAAGGAGCCAAGAAGCTCCTGCTTCTCCCTCTCTCACTCCCCTTGCTTATGTCCCCTCTCTGGCTGCATTTCTCTGTCAAATAAATAAATGAAATCTTAAAAAAAAAAAGTTGTTGGTACAATGAGCTATATACAAACAGGGCTAAAGATATTGAGTATCACTGAATTTCTTGCCTTAGACTATTAGAGCACAAAACTCCAAAGGTAAAGAAATTTGTCTACACCATTTCCCCTGTAGTATGCTGTTTTTCTAAGCACCAATAACTCTTAAGATTATGAGCTCTTTCTACCAGAAGATAACTTTTTCTAGAATTTCTCTTAATCCCCTATGCATTAGTTTTCTATTTTCTGGTTTTGCCATGACAAAGTATCACAGACTGGGTAGTTTTTGCCATGACAAAGTATCACAGACTGGTACAGACTGGGTAGTTTTTGCCATGACAAAGTATCACAGACTGGTACAGTCTGTGATAATTTGTCATGGCAAAAACTGAAAATAGAACTTCTTCACAGTTCTAGAATCTAAAAATCCAAGGTCAAGGAGTCTGCAGAGTTGATTTCTTCCGAGGACCTCTCTCTTTGATGTGTAGGTGGTCATCATCTTCTGGTGTCTTCACATGTTTTTCCCTTTGTGTTGTGTCTTAATCTCACCTTGTAAAAACACAGGTCATATTGGATTCAGGTCCACTCTAAAGACCTCATTTTGCCTGAATTTTACTTCTTTAAAGATCTGTCTCCAAATATGGTCACAGTCTTCAGCGTTGGGTGTTAGGACTTGAACATATGAATTTGGAGGTGGAACATAATTCAGTCCACAACACCCCAGTATGGTCATAAATGTGAATTCAGCAAAATTTAAGGGAACTAAGGTTTCTAGAATGATAGCTGAAGTTGGCAAAAAGAAAAATGGGACTACTTAAACAACACAGAAATGTATTTCCTAAGAATAGAGACAGCCCTTGCACCCAGTCTTGGATCTTCTGAGTCTGTACAAGTGAAAATCAGCAGGCTGGACATGTATTACCTATTTCATATGAGAAAAATCCCTTAAAGCTTGGAAGGTGATTATTATACTATTTTACATTTAACTGTCAAGTGATCAGCTCATAACATAAATTTAACTATGCCTTTTTTATAAGTCATCCATATTCTCTTGTACCCCATTAGTACTTGCTCATAGTTTTGAGACTTTTAAATTTTCCTGTGCTTTCATTGAAGAATTCATTTTGCTACTTCTCAGGATGTTGGACTATTACTCTTCTGTCATGCCTCTGCCAGCTGCACCCCACTGTACTGAGCTTCTTTCCTCAGCTATAGTTTTACTGGGAGATTAAAGGCAAGGTTCTAGGGGTGGGTATGTTATTTACTATGAACAAATCAAATCTCTCTTAGAAGTGGGTGCAATATAAATGATAAGCCTATGAACTACAGAGTTTCTGGATTACTGAATTGACATGAGCAATGGTTCTGACTCGAGAATGAATCTGGTGAAGCATCACTTCATTCTAGAATTGCCAGTATCTACATTTAATGAGACAAATGTTTGATGTGTTTGCTAATTTGAGTCTGAAGATTAATCGAGTACTTTGTGAAAGACTAATAAATATGTAAAAATTAAAAAAAAAACTCTGAAAGCAAAAACTTCTCCATTTTAGCAGGACTAAATCTGTCTTCATCAGTAGCAATCACCAAGATTAATACTAATTATAATCAATATACAAAAGACAGATTACATCTGTCCATTTCTTTCACCCTTTTTTAAATTCAAATATTATCATGGGTCTGAAAAGAAAGAACTACTTTCTGAGAGGAACTTGTTCACCCGTGTTAGGTAAATTAACTCTTCCAGGGCACTAAGGTATCATTTAGTAAATGGTGTGTTTTGTGCATGAAATGATATCTCATGTCCTTTAAATTCTCCAGGCTATGGAATATGTACTTTAGGTATCTCTTCACTTTCTTCTTGTAACCAAACTTTAATTTTTTAAATGTTTTTTAAATATTTTATTTATTTATTTGACAGAGAGAAATACAGCCAGAGAGTGAACACAAGCAAGGGGAGTGAGAGAGGGAGAAGCAGGTCTCCTGCCGAGCAGGGAGCCAGATGTGGGACTCCATCCCGGGTTTCCAGGATCATGACCTGAGCCGAAGGCAGTCACTTAACCAACTGAGCCACTCAGGCGCCCCCAAACTTTAATTTTTAAAAATAGTCCTGAAATGAGTTGTGTTTATTTTATTTAATACTTTAAAATAAACCATCTAAAATATCCATATTTCATTTTAACATTCAAAATTAAGTTAAATATTTTTAAAATCCAACTAAGAATAAAAAACTCTTTGTATTTTTATTTACTTGAATAAGTAAAACCAATTCTCTGAATTAGAGATAACTATACGCCAACTCACATATGGTGATCTAATACCAGGAATATTTTTACTAAGAAGACAGTGACAAAGTATGATTTTTTAAAAAAGATTTTACTTATTATATTTGACAGAAACACAGCTAGAGAGGGAACACAAAGCGGGGAGGGGTGAGAGAGGGAGAAGCAGGCTTCCCGCCAAGCAGGGGGCCCAATGTGGGGCTTGATCCCAGGACTCTGGGATCATGACCTGAGCCAAAGGCAGACACTTAGCAACTGAGCCACCCAGGTGCTCCGTGACAAAGTATGATTGATATAAAATCCTTTTTAAAAGTCTGGATTGGTATATTATAGTTGATGATAATATAATAAATTATCTCTCTGTGTACCATATAGGGTCCTTTATAAAAGCAATAGCTCTTGGTTGGCTATATTATTAAAACTATTTCTTGGATCCTAATTTTTCCTAGGATCAATCAAAAACTTTTAAGATCTTATTCAGCCTCATGTGATCTGCCCTGACTAACTTCATAAGAATTTAACTTCTAGTACTAACAATTCCTTACTCAAACTACATATTAATTTATTTTTATACAACAAATATTTTATTTAACAGATCATGTGACAGACACTGTGATAAGAGTTTAAAAACAAAGTGAGTTTAAAGTTTAGCAAGTATTTTGCAATATAGTTACTGAATTTCTCAAACATATGGAGTGTTCATATCTCTATCTTCTTTATGTCTGGAGGTTTCACAAATACTGTTTCTTCTGCCAGAAACAATTTTGCTCTAGTCTCCTGCAAACCCTTCAACCCATTTCATCTAGGTAAGTACTATTTGACCTTAATGACTCCATATGAATTTTATATCTTCAGAAGAAATACTTCACAGATCCCTCCCCTCCTTCCCACTTCACCTCTACCAACACAAATGCTCTGTATTCACATACTTATCTTGTGCTTCAGTCACAACAGATGTTCTAGCCTTGCTTAGCACTTATGAAACTGGAGATTACCACCAGCAAAAGAGAATCTTCATAAGGCCAAGGACTTTGTTTATCTTGTTTCCTATTTTATTCCTATCGGCCAAATACCTGGGACATAGTGGTTATTGGACAACCATTTGTTAAAGATTTAATATATATTTCGTGTACTATGTGGAAAACAAATGAGGCATGTACTATAATAAATACATTTTTATAAGGTAAAACGGAGTGATGATTTCTTCTTTTGATAAGTCTAAAAGATAAATAATGATAGTTATGTAATAGGAGTACAAGGTAAGACAAATACCATTGGTGCTGTCATTATTGGAATCATTTCACTCCCTTAGAACATCTAGCTTCTCCCTGAAGTGATAGGGATGATCATTATTTTTTTTGAAACCACCCCTTCCATTACTAAATGGCCTCAATTGTTCTGTAGTCCTTTTCAATAATGAACTTCTTCATAACTTCCACCTCTTTGTCCTCGGACCTGCCTAAGAAGCTAACCAGAATTCTAATCTTTTTTCTTAATGAAAGCTGACCATATATCTGAAGCCAGATACTCCTTTCCTTCCTCCAAAATCCTTTTATTCTTGAGAAAAGGTACTTTCATGTTTCTAAAGGAGTTCTTAAAAGATGTGGCTTCCAAAGTTTCATCATCTTAGTTCTCTCCCTTTAAAGATACTCTAATTTTTCACTGTCCCCTTTACATTGAATATAATATTACTTCTTATCTGGGCAGTAATTTCTACTGATTATTTGGTATTCTTTTAATACCTTTCAGTAGTTTATTTTTTATTTTTTAAAAGATTGTTTATTTATTTATTTGTCTGACAGAAACACAACTGGGGAGGGAACACAAGCAAGGGGAGGGAGGGAGGGACAAAGCGTGGGAGAAGGAGGCTTCCTGCGGAGGAGGGAGAAGTAGGCTTCCTGCAGAGTAGGGAGCCAGATGTGGGACTGGATCCTGGGACTCCAGGATCATGACCTGAGCCAAAGGTCAGACACCTAACGACTGAGCCACCCAGTTACCCCAGTAGTTGCTTTACGTGGATGGTTTATCCTAAGCTTGAGGAAAACCCGAAGCTCTATTTCATCTTAATTCGATGTCAATCTGAACACAAAGCTTAAACTTCTCCCCATTTTTAAAAATCTTCATTGAAATCACTACTATGGTTATCAAGACTATAGATTTGGTGTGTGGAAGAGTTTTCTAAAGAAAACTACATTTTGTAGTAACCAAAGCAATGTTGACTAGCAGAGAAAACCCTGATATTATCACTCTGACTGCAGGGTGCAAAAAAGGACCAAGAAGTTAAGGTGATGTTGACATCTGACTGAAAAGTAAGTCTACTGAAGACAAATGTTCTCTGTAAGGACCTACTTAGCCAGAGCGACTCCATTTTGTCCAAGCTGCCATTTTGTTGCTTAATCAGACAGCCAGTTCCATGAAGAATGGGCGGCCAATTCCCGCCATTCTGTTGTTTACATCCAAACAAGTGCCAGTCAGATCAGATGGAAAGCCCAATCAGTTAAGCCCTCCCAATGGAGATGAAGTTTAACTCAAGGATGGCTATGTGATTGTAGTCAGTTCATACTACATGGTTTGCGGTTTTGCCCTATAAAAGATAGCCTGTAAGACTGGGAGGGGTAGCTCTCTCTTCAGGGTTGACCCTGACTGGCCAGGGCCCTGACCGGTCAATTTGGTTCTCGATGCTTGGCATGAAATAAAGCTTTGCTTAATTTTCGCTTTTGTGTCAGCCTTGTTTCTTTAACCATTGGTCCCTACCACTCTCATTCCAGAAAAATGTTACAAATAGACTGGGGAGACTTTCTTTAGAACAGTGTGTCTTCTATTTAAACTATAGGCCCTTTGCTCCCATTTTCAGATTCTGCAAATTCATATCATTTCTTAGAGCAAGAATGTGGAAAACACAGTGTTCTGACACCATTTTACAGCTATTCTTGTACTTTTTAATTTTTGTTAAGTGCATTTTAAAATTAAAAGGAAATCTTTAGGACTCCAATTGAGTTTTAGCAATGAATCTACAGTCCATTATATTTTAAGCCCTCAGACTTTTGCCTTCTTTCCTCTTTTAACATTGAGAATATAGGATACAATAAATTACAGGTATTAGATTTCTGGCAAAATGCAGTTGAGGATACTGCACGTTTTTGCACAAAGTGCAAAAAAAATCAATCTTTTCTGCTGTCATAAAGCTTATTGAAAACTGCTATTGTGCCATTAAAATTAATGTAATCGCTTTTCTCTTTCTCTCTAAGTCCTGTTGCCCTTTTGGCCAACCCCTACAGGTCACCTCCTATTGAAGACAATGAGCCCTTTCTGGTTCTTTCACTTGAATTAAACACTGAAACTAATGCTGTAAAATGTTGCCTTTCTAATTCATATTTTACACAAAAAGATTTAATTTTCACATAAGATGGCTGAATTTCCATTTGGATATTTCCCATACTCTTTGCATCATTTAAAACCTACTGCTTAGAAATGTAGAGGGAAATGGGCTCTTTTTTGAAATATGCTTGAAAAAGGCATCAAACCTGAAATAATTTACAGCAACTTTTTGATTTAAGACAAAACTTTTGGAGTTTTATTAGGCTTTAGAATAAGACTTGGAAGTTATCTATAGTATATTAATATTTAAATATAAAGAATTATGTATTCTATTCATGCAGATCTTAACTCAAAATGCAGTAACAATGCTTTTGATATTAATTTAATCATTTGTTTAAGAAAATGTACCTTCATTTACAATGCTCTAAAATTAAGATTATACCAAAATTTTCCTTCACTGATATTGAACCAGTTTATGGATTAACCTCATTGACATTAACACAAGGAGGAAACGTGGGGGCCACTCACTTGTGCAGAGCTTTGGGTGCATGGCAGTTCTATATTCAGGCTCTTTAATCAGTGAGACAATTGGAAACCCAAGCTCCAGGCTTCCAAGGGGGCAGAAAAGTCCTTCTTCTTTCTACTTCTTTCCTCCAACCCCCATGCTGGTAAAATATTCATTAGCTAACATCAAATTACCAAACCCTCATGGGAAGATGAATTCCTCCCTGATCTCCACTCAACATAAGCAACTTCTCTTGACAAAGTCATTAGTCCTTGAACCTTATATAGTAAGGATTTGATGTGAATTGTTTTCATGGACATGTGTGCTAGGATTAAAATGGCATTACTGTAATATAAACTGCAATAACTTATAAAATCTGCCAATTAATTTATATTAAATTTTGTTTACACATTTTTCCCTATGTGGGTACACAACCTATTTGGTGAAGAAAACCTATAACTCTCACATCCTATTTGGTGAAGAAAACCTGTGATGTATTTTACTGTGTGATTGTATGACGTACTCACCTTTATTTTCATGCTGCTTGCAAACAGAAATTGCTTCTATTCTTGTCTAGTGAGTATTTTTGGTACTTGCCAAAGGGAACCAGTGGGAAATTAAAAGCAGTTTTTGGTTCACTATGGACTCAGTAAGGAGAGACTAATAGGCAGGAATCCCTTCTCTAATTCATTGTCATAGCCTTTCATCTCTTTCTTTGCATACCTGTCTTTTTCTATTTCCTCAGCACTAAGATGACACTCTGTCCTACCACACCCTCAGGAGAGAAGGTTAGTGTTCTTGAGCCTATTTCTCCACTCCGTGTCCCCTGCCCTAATGTCCTCAGCCTTCATGTGGAATTGAAATTTAAACCAACACCAAAATACAAACACACCTTTCAGGCTATCTTAAATCACCCCTTTTCTGATTCATAAAAATGCACACATAACCTAAATAATTGACTGCCTTCTTTAAGGTCTCCTTTTGATATGAGTGGTATTTTAAAATAATAGCATAAATTGCTAAAGGAAGAAAGAACTATTAAGAGATTTGAATTCCAATTAACTGTCAGTGATTGCTTTGTAGCTCTGGGTCAATTGCACTGAGAATTTCAGAAATCAGTGTTTTCTGAGGGTGGCAAAGGACAGGATCCTGCAGGCTTGCAAAGCCCCTCAACAGCCTTTGAGACCGTCAGTTAAACTTCAGTTATCTCAGAAATTTACTTAAGGAGCACACCTCATTTCCTAAAGTCAGAAAAGTGCAGAAGATTTTCTATTCCTTTATATGTTTATATTAGACTATATTCTTCACTTTTCTCAGGTGCTTCTGCCCTTGTCCTTTGTCTTCCCAATCATTTGATTTGTCCTCCTTCAAAACAAAACATTTGAGACTGGTTAATTGAAAATTTTGAATGGATCAAAGAAATGTTGGAGAAGGAAAATGTTATCCATCAGTTATGGAAAACCATTAAATATATCTTATATTAACTAACATTGAATGAGGCTTAAAAGTATGCCATTCAATAAGGTATTATTTATGTTAATATATGCTTTATAAAAATTTTAGATGATATTATCCTCATATTACATATGAAGAAACTCGGTATTGAAATCTGCCAGTTTAGCTCCAAATCCCACAGTAGCCAAATTATTATATAAATAGTTGGTATAGCAGTTACAAAGATGCATACATGTCTCCAAACAATGCAGTCTTGCAAATAAACATGATATATGGGGAAAAGGCAAACAAACATGGGTAGTAGGCAGTGTTTTTCTCATGTTTTGTGTGTCACTGGCATACTGCTCTTGCTTTCTTTTTACCTCCCAAATTTCTTCTCCAATTCAAGTTGAGTAAGTTTTGAGAGAGAAGATACATGGTTTTGCCTCCCTTCTTCCTCTGAGACTTGGTCACCTAAAGGAGGGCATGTACTCTGATATGTTCTCCGCCTAGACTCTGTCTCAAGGCTACACTGTCCCAAGCTGTCACTGGTTGTGTAAGTCTCTGGAATGCTGGAGTATAAAACCAGGATGCCACCTTCTCCAATGGCTGTATTGGTAACCAAGCTGACATTTTGATTTTCACATGGCTGTTTCCTCTGTCTTCTTTCAGTGGATGTCAAACTTTGAAAATGTGGGAGGAGGAGGACAAAGATTTATTAATCTTATCAAATGCCAAGATAGCACCAAAGGATAAATGTTGTTTCAGAGTTATTAAATAAAATGTCAACCAGGACCCACTGAAGGGAGTCACCATTCTGTCATAACATTAAAAGCACTTTCATCAAGAAGGTAGATTTTAGCTTAGTCTAGATAGACAGTAGTGATGATCCAAAAAACCTGGGGAGATGTAAATTTTAGGCAGAGGAAACACAACATATACAACCTGGGTACATCCCCCCAAAGTCAAGCATAGGAACATTAAGTTCATTTTAACCAGAGCACACGGTGCATGGTGAAAAGACTAGAGTGTTAAAACCAGAGAACTTGTGATGGCCACATGACAAAGCAAAGGCTCTTTCACTTGGTACCCAAGAGACTCCAGGAGACTATCACGCAGGTAATTAACATATTCAGAGGAGGCTAAGTCTGACAACAGTGTGAGGAAGCAGCTTCTTGCAGGGATCAAAAGGAGAGAGGATAAAGGTGTAACCATCAAGCCTTGCAGAATGAATGAAGAGAGAAGATTGGACATAAGATACATGTCATTTTTTTTGGGGGGGGGTTATATTTATTTATTTATTTATTTATTTATTTTTTATTGTTACTAAAAATTTTTTTTTCCAGTGTTCCAAGATTCATTCCCCATTCCCCACACCCAGTGCTCCACGCTTTAGGTGTCCCCAGTACCCACCACTAGGCTCTCCCATCCCTCCACCCCCCTCCCTCCAAGTCCCTCAGTTTGTTTCTGTGTCCAAAGTCTCTGCTGTTTCGTTTCCCTCCCTAGATTACCCTAGTTCCCATTTACTTTCCTTCTCCCACTGTCCTCCAGTTTACCCCTCATGCACCACAAGTAAGTGAAACCATGCGATACTTGACTTTCTCTTCTTGGCTTATTTCACTCAGCATAATCTCTTCCAGTACATGTCATATTTTTTAAGAGTCAGTGGTAGCACTTTTATAGCAACATGGACGGGATTGGAGGAGATTATGCTGAGTGAAATGAGCCAAGCAGAGAAAGTCAAATATCATATGGTTTCACTTACTTGTGGTGCATAAGGCATAATATGGAGGACAGTAGGAGAAGTAAGGGAATGGGAAGTAGGGTAAATTGGGGAGGGAGACAAAGCATGAGAGACTTTGGACACAGAAACAAACTGAGGGTCTTGGAGGGGAGTGGGTGGGGGGAAATGGGTGAGCCTGGTGGTGGGTATTGAGGGCACATATTGCATAGAGCACTGGATGTGAGGCTTAAACAATGAATCTTGGAACACTGAAAAAATAAAATAAAATTAAATTAAAAAAATAAATTTCAGTGATATCTTGGGTGGGGCTGGTAAAGGAAATTTTGTTAACATTTAGCAAATAATATATTCTTACAACTTTAATTATGCCTTATAAATATGTAATTAGACACTGAAACATTTACCTTTAGTAAGTACCATAAGATTTTAGGAGAAATAAGGAATTAATAAAAAAATTCAATATCCTTTTGAGTTTTATAAAATGCAAATATAAGCTTAAAGTAATTCCAAAATTCAGTTTCATTTATTATAGGCTACATCAATCTGCTCTGCATAAAATACCAAAAACACAAGATAAATTATATTTTTAAATTAAATTTAATTTAATTTAATAATTTAATTTAATTTATTTGACCCAGAGAGAGAGTACCAGCAAGGGGAGCAGCAGGCAGCAGTAGAGGGAGGAGCTCTGATGCAGGGTTTAATCCCAGGACCCTGGGATCATGATCTGACCTGAAGGCAGATGCTTAATTGACCAAGCCACCCAGGTACCCTGATGAAGCATATTTTAAAATACTTATTTTAAAAATATGGGGCAGAAAAAGAAAAAAAAAAAGAGGTAAGTAAAAAAAGAAAGGAAAGAAAGGGGAAAGAAGAAAGCAAGCAAGCATAAATCAGGAGTAGGTAACAAACACCAAAGCCAGTGACTGGTTCTCTTAGTCATAGTTATTGTTCCCTGATGGCCCTCAGCTTCAGGTCCTCCACATAAGACAAGAGATAAAAAGAGGACCTGGGAAAGACTAGAAGTTGTGTTTTAAGAAAATACCATCCATAAGCTCAGTTCTAAAAGTCACAAAACCAATGAAGAAGAAATTCACAAGGAGGGCAATCAGGAAAATAACAGCAGATTGAGACTCTCAATGACTTCAGACAATGAAGACAATGAATAAAAATGAAGCAGTCTGTCAATATAAAGTACTGGAAAGGGGTGCCTGAGTGGTTGGTTAAGCGACTGCCTTCGGCTCAGGTCATGATCCCGGAGACCTGGGATCGAGTCCTACATTGGGCTTCCTGCTCGGCGGGAAGCCTGCTTCTCCCTCTCTCACTCCCCCTGCTTGTGTTCCCTCTCTGGCTGTGTTTCTCTCTGTCAAATAAATAAAAAATCTTAAAAAAAAAATTAAAAGTACTGGAAAGATATGGAGCAAAAGGAACTCTTCTGAGCTGTGGGCTGGTGATAAAACAGCAGGACCATAAATTTGAAGGTGCACATCCTTTCCACTGGACTTTATCATGGCAATACTGACACTGGAGCTGGATCACTGTTTGAGGGGTTGCCCTGTGTTTTATAGGATGCTTAGCAGAATCTCTGGCTTCCATCCACTAAATTATGGCAACATTCCTTATTCCTCCTTCCAAAATGTCTCCAGGCATTGCCAAATGTCTTGGGGAGGAAAAAGTCATCCCTGGTTGATAACTACTGCTCTATATTTAGCAATTCTACTCCTAGATGTTTAAGCAAAGACCTCTTTTGTGCTTGCATTAGGTGGTATGCATATGAATCAGAGTAGTATTGTTTATAAAACAGAAAAGTAGACATAATCCTAGAAGATTTGTGAATATATCTTGTAATATAATTAGTGTATGCTTTCACTATTGTGTAACAGTAAAAAAATGCAGCAATATGTATGCAGTTCGTACAATATTGAAAACCTAAGAACACTGCAGAAGAATGGTCAGAGTTTGGCTTCATTTATGTAAAAATCTCAAAAGATGCAAAACTAAGAAAAAGAATATGAATTTATGTTGGGTGATATCTACTTGCTAAAACTGTGACAAAAAGAAAGAAAATGAAAAGCAAACTATGCCAGATGCTGACTACTTGAGGGGAGGGTTGAGGTAAAGGGCAAAGGATAGAAGTCACACAGTGAGCTTCAAAATATTGGTAATGTTTGATTTCTTTAACTTGATAGTAAATTCATAGTTCATTATAATGGCCTTCCAAGTGGATTCATTTGGAATTCATTATTTTATTCATGTGTATATTATAATTCAAATATATAAATATTCATATATAGTTTAATATTACTAGATGATTTTTTTAAAGATTCTATTTATTTATTTGACAGAGTGAGATCACAAGTAGGCAGAGAGGCAGGCAGAAGGAGGAGCAGGCTCCCTGCTGAGCAGAGAGCTCCATGCGGGCCTTGATCCCACAACCCTGAGATCATGACCTGAGCTGAAGGCAGAGGCTTTAACCCACTGAGCCACCCAGGCACCATTACTAGATGATTTACTGACACCATTGTTTTGTCTGTTGAGGATTCCCTCTCTTTCTAGAAATGTGCCCCCAACTGTTTATTTTTACCACCCCTATCCCCATGCCTCTCCAGTAGGAGCTTAGAGTTTTGATACTGGTTTGCATGGTCACCGGGGTTGTCAGGGATCACAACCAATCATGGCACTTACATTAGTTTGTTAGGGCTATCATAACAAAGTACCACAGGCTGGATGACTTAAGCAACAGAAATTTATTTTTTCACAGTTCCAGAAGCTAGAAGTCCAAGATCAAGGTGTTGGCAGATTTGGTTTTATATGAGGCCTCTCTCCTGGGCTTGCAAATGACCATCTTCCCGCTATGTCCTCACATGGCCTTTCCTGTGTGTACGTGCCCCCTAGGTGTCTCCCTGTGTATCCAAATTTCCTCTTCTTAAAGGACATCAGTCATAATAGATGGGGCCCAGACTAATGGCCTGATTTTAAGCTAATCATTTCTTTAAAGATACTAATTTCAAATGCAGTCACATTCTAAGATACCAGTGGTTAGGACTTCAACATATGATTTGAGGGGGACAAATTTAGCTCATGATCCCTAGCCCCATGAAAGTTCATTCCTAGTACTTTTCAGCTCAAACTGGAGCAGAACTTTAAAACTCTTTGTTCTGGGGTGCCTGGGTGGCTCAGATGGTTAAGCATCTGCTTTCAGCTCAGGTCATGATCTCAGGGTCCTGGAATTGAACCCAGCCTCAGGGTCTCTGCTCAGTGGGGAGCCTGGTTCTCCCTTTCATTCTATCCCTCCACTCACTCATGGTCTTTCTCTCTCAAATAAATAAAATGTTTTAAAAAAAAGGAAACTCATTATGCCAAGGCTAGGAAGATATAATTTTGTATCTGTTTAAACTATATCCTCCCTTACAGAAAGCATATTTAGTTGTTGAAAGGCATAAAGAAGACCTACAAAAAGATAGACAGAGAGAGAGAAAGATTTCTGCAACATTCAAATATGTTTTCAATTATCTTTGGGCTTTCTACTATTTAGGTATATGAGCTGATTCATTTCTCTTTATTGCATATATTATTCACTATATGCTTTTTGGTAAGTGGGTAGAGTCCAAACTAGAAATTAAATTTAAAAATACTTGCTTGCAAAATATGGAGTGTATTGAAACTAAAAATTACCTCTGTTTCTCTTCAATATAAAACTTGGACAATAGATGTGTATGACTTTATTTTACTTCAATTATGGATAAAATATGGTGTTGGTGAAATCTTTTATTACAGATAATCTAATTTTGCCATCCTAGGCATAATTTTTTGGTGGCTATCCTGCCTAAAGCATGACATAACTACTCAGGGACTACAAACATGTAGCATTAAGGCTTCTCGTCTGAATCATCTGCTTATAACTTTTTTTGAGATTTTATTTATTTATTTATTTACTTACTTATTTATTTATTTATTTGACAGAGAAAGACACAGCAAGAGAGGGGACACAAGCAGTGAGAGTGACAGCAGGAGAAGCAGGCTTCGCATTGAGCAGGGACCCTAAAGTGGGGCTTGATCCCAGCACCCCAGGATCATGACCTGATCAGGGATCTAAAGGAATCCATTATTTGGATTACATAATAATGAAGACTTTCTTGTCTATACCTCCCAGTTAGCAGCCTACATAGTTAATCCCCTGCCAGCTCAGGAAAAACAAGAGATGTTCCCTAGTAATTGAATGATTGATGCTTTGCCTGAGGAGACACCAGGACTGATTGAAGGCAGGAATAGGTGCCAGAGATTGCACACTAAAAACATGAATTTTCCCCAGCTCCCTTGGCTCCCAGAACAATAGCAGGTAGGCTTTTAGACCCAGAAAGATATTGCAAAATCCCTTTGCAGAAGAACTGAGTAGTTCTACAAATGTAGATTAGTGTATTTATAAATGATAGAAAATTAAAGATTGACGAAGAGAGCAAAACTTGACTTCTTAGTAAATCAAAAGTTTTATTGATGAGAAAATATGGAAGAAAGTTAGCCCTTTAGCATACATGGCAGAAAGCCACAATCATCTTCCAAATGTCTCACAAAGGATGCCCAGATGCCAATAATAACGTATGAGTGAGTGAGTTTTTTAACTCAGAAGAGTAAGCATACCCATCTCTCTCTAAACTCTGTCTCATTTCAACTGGTAGAAAGAGACCATCTCATCAGGATGAATATACCTGTTAACTCTTTGGAATGAACAATATATAGAATGGTTCAAGGCACTGTATATCCAGAACAAAAACCATTTACACCCATCACCCTCTGACTTTCTCCCAAGTATATTCCCTTCAGTACAATGAAATCAATTTTTTCTTAAAAATCTTTTAGAACCAGGGATCCTTGGGTGGCTCAATCAGTTAAGTAACTCACTCTTGATTTAGGCTCAGGTCATGTTCTCAGGGGCTCTGCACTGGGGTGTGGGGCCTGCCTAGGATTCTCACTCTTCCTTTCCCTCTGCCTCTCCCCACACTCTTTCTCAAAAAGAAGGAAGGAAAGAAGGAAGGAAGGAAGGAAGGAAGGAAGGAAGGAAGGAAGGAAGGAAGGAAGGAAGGAAAGAAGGAAGGAAGGAAAGAAGGAAGGAAGGAAGGAAAGAAGGAAGGAAGGAAAGAAAAGAAAAGAAAAGAAAAGAAAAGAAAAGAAAAGAAAAATGAAAAAGAAAAAAAGGCCCAATACTTTCCAGGCAAATCCATTAGCAATAAGCTAGAGGGTGCACAGAAGTTCTTATTGCCATTTTAGTTCCTCAGTAGCAAATGTCAATAGTGAACCAAGGTCTCCAGACATTTGAGGAAAGCCTGAAATATGAAAAACTAAAAACAAAATAAGCAAGCAGCAAAGTGGAAATAAAAAGTCTCAGTGCTAAGAGGAAAAGAAATTGTCAAATAAATCTTAACACCTTAAAGATAAAAAAGAATTTTATTGCCACAAAGCAATAATATAATGGTTGTTTCTAAGAAGTTTTAAAAAACAACTTTATTACGTTGTTTATTATTTATTATTAACAACTAAATTAAAGATATTAAAATAGTAGAATTCTAGGGGCGCCTGGGTGGCTCAGTTGGTTAAGCTACTGCCTTCGGCTCAGGTCATGATCCCGGAGACCCGGGATCGAGCCCCACATCGGGCTCCCTGCTCTGCGGGAAGCCTGCTTCTCCCTCTCTCACTCCCCCTGCTTGTGTTCCCTCTCTAACTGTGTTTCTCTCTGTCAAATAAATAAAATCTTTAAAAAAAAAATAGTAGAATTCTAAAATTCCAGTAGGAGAGTTGGAAGACAAAGTTAAGGAAACTCACACACAGAAAATAAAACACAACAGAGAAAAACAGAAATTAAAGAAAAAATACATGAGCACCCCATCTCTTATCAAATGGCTGTACGTGAGGCTGATCCACACACAAGAGGGTCATCAAGGAAAACAGGACTGGGGGCTTATCCCCACCCTTTCAACCAGCTCCTGCAAGGACCAGATTTGCTGACATGGATGGTCTAGGTGTGGAACAGGTGGGGTGCTCTGTTCCCTGATCTTTTCTCTGCTTCTAGTAGGCCAAGCTTCTCAGCTGTCCTCCAAGTGTCCCAAGAAGGCAAATCCCTTTCTGGAAGAATGCCTATTAGAAGAACCGCTTGGCTGGAAAGTAGATGTGGGGTGATACTGTTTTTTGATCCCAGAGTCTCCTATACCATACCCAACTGCACTTGGTGGCTCAAGGAAAGACTCTACACCAAAGCAGGTGCCCCTCTGTTTGGATATTGAAGAAGAAGCATAGAAGTGCTCACCACTCTGTTGGCCGGTATTTCTACCAAGCCACACCAGGGTCCAGGGAAGTGCACTCTATCCCATGGGTTACATCAGCACAAATCCCACAAGCTGTCTTGGTGGAGCAGGTAAATAACGAAGACCAGAATAGCACTGAATTTGAACTTGTCCTTGGAACCAGAGCCATCACATATAAGCCAGGACTGTCCTTTGCTGGCTAAAATAGAAGATATTAAACACACTTCTAAATAACCAGTGAGTCAAAAAGATAGTCTAAAAGTAATTTTAAAAATAACCAAGAGGATAAAAATGAATCCTGAACATAATGAGGGTCATATGCTGCAGCCCTAGCACAATAAAAAAAGCACCCAGCAAGGCACAAAGTTGTGCTATTTCAGCAGACCATGGATAAAAGTAAGATCTAAAAATATTCCACAAATTAAAGCCTAGTCCATAGAAAAGATCCAGAATGCGAATTGTATTTGACTTCTCAATAGCAATAATGGAAGCCAGAAATTAATGAAAGAAATTAGGGAAGGTCTTTAATAATAAGAATGGGAAAGAATTATTTTTCTAGAATTTTATATCAGAAAAACTATACAATAATTGTGTTCTTAAAATGGACAGTTCAGTCATGCAAGGCAGCAAGTATTACCTCTTCCAAACAATGATTAGCAATGGCAGCTAAAGCACTGTATAATGTTCTTACTATAATAACAATAATGTAACAATAATATAATAAGCTATATTAAATAGCTCAGAGATATATGTTCATGTATTAAAGATGGACTAGCATAATGATGTTTTATAACCCATGGTGGTGTTTGGTCATATGTTGAAAATGATCACATTTGGGTGTTAGATTGGGTTTTCATTACATGATACTTTGAAATGAAAGTTTGAATGAAAACATTCCTTTTGCATGTTTTAAATTTTTGTAATAGAAGTTTTCAAAAAGTTCAAGTGTATATCACCCTTTTCTTGGGAAAGATGTGCTTCTCCAAACATGGGTGTAGAATGGGAAGAGAGGAAAACTGGATACAGAAAATAGGTGAGTCAACACAGGAAAGGAAAGAAATGAATGCCTAGGGTGATGGAATAGGGAGGGATCTTTTGAGACAAATCACAGATAGAAGACTTTAAGAGTAATGACTCAGCCAACCGGTAATATAACAGATGGAAGTACAGAGTGACGCCGGATTCTTCAGGCAGGTGTCTTAGAGCCTAACACTGCTAGCTCAAATATTTCTGTAGGCAGCTACTGACTTTCTCTAAGTGTCAATTTCCTCTATGTGAAATGAGAATAATTAATATGGCCTAGTTCATAAGGCTGTTGTAAAAATAAATGAGAATATTATATTAAAACAAAATAATTGTAATAAATAATGGCACAGCAATAGTATTACTGGATGATAGTAACAAACATATTTGTTATGATCTACCGCATATCACGCACCACTACACTCTTCACTTACATTTTTAAATCACCCTTCATCACTCTGACATGTAGGTAGACTTATCCTTTGTTCACAGATGAGGAAATTAAAATCAGAAAGCCTTGGGGATTTGCCTGGGCCAGCTGTGAAATATTATTTCCAGGCTTCAGTTCATTTTTGACTACCTCTAATAACTTCTTTCCATTAAAAGTTAATATATTTTAATAAAAAAAATTAAAGAGCACACTCAACATAGCTTCTGATAATTTGTTGAAGGACTGTTGTTATAGGACATATTCAATTTCTACAGTTATTTTCCATTATTTAACAAAGGACAGAATAGATGAGAGAAGATGTGCTTAGAAGGTCTGTGAAAATTTGGGGATAAATAATATGTAAAGATAAATGAACTTGCCATGAGGAGACAGAAGCAATGAGAATATTTACAGCATGTCTGAATCTACCGGAATATAAAGCATCACTGCTTACATATCTTCCTCACTTTTGTCAAAATTGAATACTGTACTGAAAATTATGAATGGCTACATTTTCACTCAATAGTGAATATAGTAATCAGAAATTAGAATTTATTCTTATGCATTACTTGTATCTTTATAATTACAAAAATTCATAACTTTTCTTATGTATAGATTAAAATTTTGTTTTTCACTGTATCTATCTTTGTAAGCTGACAGACCTGTTTCCAGACCAATCTTTCTTTTTTTTTTTTTTTAAGATTTTATTTATTTGACAGAGAGAAACACAGCCAGAGAGGAAACATAAGCAAGGGGAGTGAAAGAGGGGGAAGCAGGCTTCCTGCCGAGCAGGGAGCCTGATGTGGGACTCGATCCTGGGTCTCCGGGATCATGACGTGAGCCGAAGGCAGTCGCTTAACCAACTGAGCCACCCAGGCACCCCTAGACCAATCTTTCTTATCTTATGTTTAATTCTGATAGAGTTTCTGTGCTGGCATTCATAATCAAGGGCATTCTATTTATAAGAAATATCTCCACTCTTCAGTGAGATAAAGTTTTTAGCATATTTTACAACATTCGTTCTTTAACTGATTAAACCCTTTGGTCCTATATAAGTGCAAGTTTAACATTTCCTCTTGGAATGAACTATAAAATTCTAATGCCTTTGCTTTCTCCTGTGTAAAAGAAATTTACAAAAAATGTACCGGCATGAATCAGACAAATGAAGGTAAGTAAAACAACCCTCATAAGTAATTAGCATGAAAGGTAGCTATTGCTGGGTGAAATAATATGCACATTTTCCCATAAAATATTTACAGTTGTTTACATATTAGCCCTAGCACTTATTTAATGAATTCTCGGGATTGTTTGCCATCTATTAACCAAGACATTGTTTTATTTCTGATTCCCATGCAGTGAATTCTCAGTCCTACATTTTTATAATAGCTTTAGAAACATTTACTACTACCTATACTTCCTAATTAAAGATGAGTCATGTCACAAATTCCAATATTCCATTTTCAAAAGTTATGCATTTTTAGAAGCACTTTAGTAACATGATATTGGCTTCAATAACTAAATATCAAATCCTTCTTTATTTCTAACTTTAAAATATCCAAATTAAGGATACCTTTTGTTGAGAGAATTGAGAAAGAAAGAGATTCTTGGTGATGATTAATACACAGTAAATGGAGATAGTTTTAGATCCTTATTTCCAGGTCACACCATAGGCAAAATGGGAGTCTATAGTGACAGAAGCCTGATAATAGAATTTTTAAGGTCCTACAAAACAAAACAAGAAGACAAAGGGAAGGAGTCAAAGCTGTACACTATTAATATGAAGGTGGAGATGCAGGGAGTTTCTGTGATACAGAAGAGCCCCATAACCCTTTGAACCTGATGAAAGCTATTGTGAATTTGCCCAGGAGATGGACCAAATTCTGAATGAATGGGGGCCAACCAATGAAGCAGTCGCACCTGCACAAAGATACAGATGTGCTCCAGCAATAGGCAGATGGGAAGCATCTACTAAAAAGGAACCTGCTGCTTTGGGACAGTACAGGTTTCCACAGATTTCCAGAATTCTCCACTAGAAAACTCCAATTTGGGTTTCCCCATTTTCTGACTGCTACAATATAGTTTTCTCTTCACTTTTGTCTTCACTCTTTAAAATCATCTATCATACATTAAATAACTGGTGAATGTGCAGGAGTTATTAGCCAATGTAATCTTAATTGTCAGCAAATGGAATAGTGGGGAAAAAGATGCGTAAATGTATCCTATTTTTCCATTTGAAGCATGCTCATAGAAATCATATTTGTATTTGAGTAAGTTATTTTATCCACCCTGCAAAATAAAAACCTTATACTATGTGTGTGTGTCAGCCACAATCAGAAAAACACCCCAAACTTAAAACACAATGACTTTGAAAAATATCGCTCCCATAGCTTTCTTTTTCATGTCTATGGTTTAACTACCTATAGGTTATGAACTTCTGGTGAAAATACTTAATTTTTACATCCTGTCAATATCTGTGATTCCTTTCAAAGTTAGGCTTTTCTCCACAGTCATTTGAGTGCACATTTTTCCTTGCATTTATGGTTTTACTTAGGTTTGTCTGATTATACTTGGGAGTAAGTAAAAAGAGAGAGAAAAAAATACAGGATCAAGGGAAAGTTATGAGAGTAAGTCTACTAAGAAAAGATTACTTAGCATAAAAATTATTCAGATTACACAGTAACCAGAAGGATCTTTTTAAAATTCAAATGCTGCATCTTTTCACATATAAGCTAAAGCAAAGTTTTCAGTTCAGTACTCAAAGAGAGAGTTGCTGTTTTGTTTTGTTTTCCACATCAGACCTTCACTATATATGCTTCTTCTCTCTAGAATTGTTCCTACCGCTAAGAGGAAACCAGGAAAATTATTTGAGTGGATTGTATACCTGTGAGATTTATTTATTTACTACCTTATGGAGCATTTAGTATAGGCCAAACATTGTGCAGGCACTCAGAAGTCAAAACAAGATAAAAAGTAACAACAAAAGCATGTTGATGCTCTCAAAGAGTTTATAACCCAGTGAGAGAGAGAGAGGAAGCAAAAAGTATAAAAAGTACACTTCTCTCAAAGAAGTATAAAATCAAAACCATGCCAGATGAGGTACATCATTCTATGGAAGCATGACTCAGGGTGGTGGGAAAGCTGCCAGTTGGGAAAGGGAAACTGAGGAAAGGTCTGAAGGCTGAATGATTTGGTGAGAAGAACTGGGATGGATAGAAGGTAGAAAATTGAGGAGCTTGGGAAGTTAAACATTCTTATGAGAAAAATCAAAGAACCGCAGCCAGAGTGAGACCTGGAAAACGAAGCTGAAGAAACAAGCTGATTTGGAGGCTGTATGAGGAATGTCTCAAATATCCTGAAAACAGGAAGATGTCTTTGTCAAAAGGTTGACAGGACTACACTAGCCTTTGGAAAAGTGCATTTTGCTCATACTGTAAAAGGCTAGTTAGAGTGTAACTAGACCGAATATACAGAGACAAGATAAGAGACCACATAGAGTCCAAGTGACACAAGTTAGCAGCAGTTTCGTGTTAATATTTCATTAACTAATTTACATAACTTAGAACCATCACAGTTTGGAAGTATAAACTTTGTAGCTATGGAATGATGCTATCTTACTGGCCATTAAATACAATGGATTCCTTATTAAGCTTGTATTAAAATGGAACCTTTATGACTGCATTCATTAAAATAACAAAAGAAAAAACAATTTGCAAGATTACAGGGATAAAAATAGAAATAGAGTCTGAAAGAACAAAAGTTGATTGACTCTAGCATTACTGAGTGTGACATGATTTTTTACTTAAATTATTCATTTCACCGCTTAAGCCCTGACTTCTACAACAGGCTGTATAATCATTTTCATGCTACTATTTTAAGAAGTCTCTAATCAATTTCAAATTTCTCTTGTATAATAAATTTTCAACCTGAGAATTGGAAATCCAAGTGATACTCTAATATGCATTATGTGACAATATGGGGCTATAGTCCTTAGGAAAAAAAGATGAGGTTGTGTGGGATGGTGTTTTAGTCATTTTCTCTAGAGAAACAGAACCAGAAGGACTTATTTACTTATTTGTTTACTCATTCATTCATTATAAGCAATTAACTTGCACAATTAGGGAGGCTGACAAGTCCAAAATCTGCAGAGCCAATCCAAAGTTTCAGTTTTAGTTCAAAGGCTAGAAGCTGCTACAGAACCAGGAAGAGTCAATGTCTCAGTTCAAAAACCATCAGGCAGGAGAATTTTCTCTTATTCAGTTCAACTTTTTGTTCTATTTAGGCCTCAGCTGATTGGATGAGGCCCAGTCACATTATGTAGACAGTCTGCTTTACTCAGTTTATTTTATCTAATAACAGTCACATAGAAACATTCATAATAATTTAAAAAAAAGTAATATCCATAATAATGTATGGCCAAATATCTGGGTACCCAGTGGATCATTCAAGTTGAAAAATCAACCATCATAGATAGATTTAAGAAAAATTCAGTAACAACAACAAACTTTACAAAAATTTTAAAATTAAAATATATATATATATTTTTAAGATTTTATTTATTTATTTGATGGAGAGAAATACAGCTAGAGAGGGCACACAAGCAGGGGGAGTGAGAGAGGGAGAAGCAAGCTTCCTACTGAACAGGGAGCCCCATGCAGGGCTCAATCCCAGGACCCTGGGATCATGTTCTGAGCTGAACGCAGACGATTAACAACTGAGCCACCAAGACACTCTGTAAAATCTAGATCTTATTTTTATCAGCTAATTGTCAATTATTTTTTCTTACAAGATGACAGTTCTTTGTGTGGAAAAGAAAAATGGAAGTCTACCTTAAATTTATACCATATGAAATTCCATGTACATTTTTACATATTCACATTTTTTATTTAAAACTTAGATACAAGGAGATTATTTAGTTTTTGCTTGCTTATTACTAAGTTTCTAACTTTGAACATTAATGCTAACAATAAGTATTGATAGAAGAGAATAAAATCAGGATATATTCTTCTTTATCATTGTATAATGTCTTTTATGTCTGGTAATATTTCATGGGCTGATGTCTGATTTGTATTTGTATATTTATATAGCTTCTCCAGCATCCTTTTACATAGTGATCATACTGTTTATCTTTCTCTATTATATTGCTTTTCAACCTATCTGTGTCTTGGTAATTAAAGAAGATTTCTATAGATAGCTGTGTCCTGATTTTTAATCCAGTCTGAATGTCTGACAATTTTCAACTGATGTGTTTAGACCATTTACATTTATTATAACTATTGGTATGTTTAGATTAAAATTTACCATATTCCTACAGTTTTTACTCTGTTTTGTTTGTTCTTTGATCCTTTCTTAATACATGATTTCTATTGGTTCTGTACTTAAATTTTATGTTATCTAACTAACTTATTTTTGTATTTAGTATTTATTTATATGTAGTGTTATTTTTAATTCATTTTAGTATTAGTTTTGTGGTTTCTCTAGGGTTTAAAATATATATCTTTAATTACAGTCTATCTTCAAATAATATATGAATTTGTATGCAGGGTAAAATTCTTCCACTTACAATTCTTTCTTCTAATCTTTTTTTTTGGTATCACTGTCATAAATTTTCTTTTTCTTATGCTATAAACCTGAAAAATATTGCCACTATATTTGCATTATACAGTCAATTATCTTTTAAAACAGCTAAAATAAGAAAAATAGTTTTTTCTATTTGCCCTTAATTTTATCTTTTCCAAAGTTTTGTTATTTCTTTATGAATATACAATGATCTACTCTGGTATATTTTTTCTATCAAGATTTCTTTCAGTAGACAGTGACAGGTGCAGATATGTGTTTGCTGCTCCTTTTATCTTGCTTTGATATAGCCAAATCCTGTTCTATTTCATGCCAAAGGCATCTCTTAATGGAAAAAGAAGAGGCATAGCTTATACTTTAATGAAAGAATTATCACAGTCTGTTGTGTATCTCTGCTTTCCACTGAGAAACAGAGAGAGGTTCTTTAATACTCCGATGAATTAAAGAGGGGGGATTCTGCTATTTGGTTTTAGACAGAAAAAAAATAACAGAAAGAAAGGATATGAAAAAAGAATTTTGTGTGGACAACTTTTCTTTAAATTTATTTTAAAATGGCAGTGGTACTATTAGCTATTATAATATGAATATGAAATAAAGGATTCTATTCATAATTGTATGAATTACTGAGGAAGGACCTACTAGTTAAAATATTTCACCTATTTATATAATTTTTTAAATGACAATTATTTTATAGATTCTCCTTAAGGAAAAAGCTACCTAAAACACCATACTTCCTCTATCACCGTTGTTAATGGAAGACAGATTTGCATATTTCACATGTTTAGTGAAGTGTGTGGTGACTGGTTTTCGCCCCAATTTTCTTGCTTTACAACAATACGAAGTGACCTAGATTCCTGACTGAGTCAAGCACCTAAATATTTCCTATCCAATTTTTTCCAACCACACTGTTGATGGAATTGAGGTAAAGGAAAGGCACAAGGAAGAAATAAGAGAGATTGAGGAATGCTTATTATGCATATATACAGCAGTGGGATTTAGCAAATGCTCCCTGACAACACTTAAAACATATTTTATTAAATTATCTTAGTTTTGCTTGTATACACACTTTCTTATTTAGACATGACTGTTTGGAAAGTTACTTTTATAGAACACAGAATTTTGAGTTGATTTTTTTTTTCTTTCAGCACTTGAAAAATTTCTCAATTGTCATCAGGCTTGTGCATTTTCAGGTAAGGAATTTGTTCTAATTTTTATCTTTGTTTTTTCTTATGTAATATGTTTTATTTTCTTGTTGACTTCAAGTTTTTCCTGTTTATTTATTTATTTATTTTTGAAGATTTTATTTATTTGACAGAGAGAAGCACAGCTAGAGAGGGAACACAAACAGGGGGAGTGAGAGAGGGAGAAGCAGGCTTCCTTCAGAGCAGGGAGCCTGATGTGGGGCTTGATCCTAGAACTCCAGGATCATGACTCAAGCCAAAGACAGATGCTTAATGACTGAGCCACCCAGGAAGCTCCTTTTTTTTTTTTTTCAGTTGGAATATGATGTATTTGGAAAATGACTTGGCTCTATCTTGTTGAATGTTTCTTGTACCCCATTTGTTTTCCCTTATCTCATATGTTAGAGAATTTATTTTCTAGATTCTTGGCTATTCCATTCTGTTTCTACCCAACCACAGACATACACTTTTCTTTCATTGCGTACTTAAATTTGAGTAACTTTTATTGACTATTTTGATTATTTCCTCCACTATAACAAATCTACTGATGAGTTTATAAAGAAATCATCCAATACCTGTCCACATGGGGAAAGAGCATTGTAGGCATTGTGCTGTTTTCACAAAATAGTGAAGAGCCAGTGTGACTGCAACAGAGTGAATGGGCATGGGTAGGAATGCAGTAGTTAGACCTAAGGAATATGGTCAGAGAAGGTCACAACAATTGTTTGTAAGAGTAAAGATTTTCAGTTTCACTCTAAGTATAATGGAAAGCTACTAGAGTGTTTTGTGCCATGCAATGTAATAATCTGTCCTTTGTTACATGATTACTATGCTACTCTCTTAAGATCAGAGTCAATGAAGACAAGGGCAAAAACAAGTAGCCCAGTTAGAAGGTTATTACAGTGATCCAAGCGAAAGATGGTAGTTGCTTGAGAGTTGTGACGGCCTTTTTGAGATGTCAGTTTGGCTTATTTACAGTGCTCAGTTATTCAGTTGATCATCAGTCTAGGTGCTACTGTGATGGGATTTGGCAAATGCAATTAAAATTCCCATCAGTTGACTGTAAGTAGAGAGGTTATCCTGGATAATTTGGATAGGCTTGACTTAATCAGTTGGAAAGTATTAAAAGTCAGGCCTGAATTCTCCTTGTAGATGGAGGAAAAGTTCTTTTGTGGACAACAGCTTTGACTAAGCACATGAATTCCAGCCTGCTTGTCATCTCCTTTTTCAGAGAGCCTATACTACAGATTTCACATATGCTTGACCAGGCCCCATAATCATGGAAGGTACATCCTTACTTCCTTGGCATGTCTCCTTCTCTTATCGCATGCACATATATACATATACACATATGCACTTATATACATATACACATATGCTAGTTATGCTTCTCTGGTTGAGTCCTAATGCAGGAGGTAAAAAGTGGTAAGATCATGGATATAAGTGTGTAACTAGAAATCTATATATCCACATAACAAATAAATGCATAAATTTGATCCAAATATTCTGTAGTATGTCATACAAATGTCTATTCAATAAATATAGAGCCACAGCATCATTTTAGTGGTTATGTTTCCTTTTGCTTTTTGGAAATCATTGTTATTTGATTGATTTGGCTTATTTCCTGCTCCAATATTATAAATAGTGTTGATTTGAACTCTTGTGTCTATGGATATTTTGTGAGTTTGTCACATTTAGACATAAATTTTCAGCCAATTGCACACACAACCTATTATAAAACACTTAAAAAATAAAGCATTTTCTGAGATAAAAACTTTTACAGTTAAATATAATGTAAGATAATCATTTTATAATATATTCTTTATGATATGAGGTAATATTTATGATAATAAATATACTTCTTTATTCATTAAAATTGTGTCTTAAAAGTCTAGTGCTCTTGAAGTGTATGTTGTTGATTATATTAAATTTACTTAATCACACTTAAAATATGAATGCATACCTAGACACACACAGGTAATAAATTTGTGCTATAGGTTCTTTGTAAAATCATAAATAGAAAGGCTCTGAACATTATATGACAAAGTAATGACTTTTACTCCCCAAAGAACTTTCTAAGATTAATCCAGAGTCCATTCCTTTTAAAAGAAAATTAAATGACCCCATTTTTCTCTGTTCATTCATTATTTATGCAATAATCCCCATATGATTTAATGGCTTATTTCAAAGTGGAGCTTGTAAAGTCCTCTGTGAACAAAAATATTGCAAACTGAAAACAGGCTAACTGGTAGGCTTTTGAAAAAATAAACAGACTCATACTAGTACCTTGAACTCCACACCTGATCCTTAACTTACTGATATTTCAGTGGGCAGAGTCATGATATGACTTCAGGGGCGTTTATGGTTTGATAGAGCCATCCTCTACATATTAAAGATTTCTGCAAGTTGACATTTCCCAAAAGGATGGATAATATAGGAGGAAGGGGGGTGGGTGTGAGGTTTTTCCTTGTTCTCACAGCTGTGAGTACTGTTATTAGTGAAAGACACTCTAAGAATATATTTCGTTTTTGACAAGCAATCTCTGTCAAATGATATTTTGAAAAGAATGTCAGGTGCGATTGAGGAAAGAATCAGTAGTTTTGTGGATGGTTAAAACAATGCATTACATTTGATTTCTGAATACATTTGATTACATTAAACCTAAAAGCTTCATTTCTTCTCATTCTTGAAAAATGTCTTCTCTATTTTGGGGATGGAAAAGAGAAAAAAACAGTTTTGTATTAATCTAGACTTGTTCCCTCCCCACATCTATTTGCGATTACAAGTACAGTAGAAACATTGGAAATCTTCAGTTGTTATCAATAATCAAAAACCTGCATTCAGGACTCCACAGCTTCAGTCTGACATAGGTAGGTCATTAGTTTTCTAGCTGTTTTATGTATGTCAAATCCTCTATTTTAAAAACTCTTCTAATATGAGATGTATTTTCTTTCCTGCTAAGGAAAGCAGGTGTTTTTACCCTGATTCTAACACAGACAACTAAAGGCACTATGGTAACAGAAATTCTCACCTTGCCATTTACCAGCCATATAACTTAGATAACTTAGGGCAAGTTAGGTGTGTGTATGTGCGAGTGTGCATATGCCTAAGGTTTCTTCCTATATAATAGGGATAGTAATGGAACCTACCTCCAGGGTTATAATGCAGATTCAGTGAGTTAATGTGAGGCTCTTAAGAGTATTGCCTGGCACACAGTAAGAGCATAATCAATGTAGGCTTCTGTTAGGCATTACGGAACAGTTGGAGTACTGTATGCGGTATTTAATCTAAAGATGACACTGCAGGCTCTTGTTACTGAAATTGATTTGATAAATTAATAGTAGCCAATACAATAAAACAGATCTCTTTCTTTTTAATTTTTTTATTTAAATTCAATTAGTTAATATGTAGTACACCATTTATTTCAGATGTAACGTTCTATAATTTATCAGTTGTAACGTTCTATAATTTATCAGTTGTGTATAACACCCAGTGCTCATCACATCATGAACCCTACTTAAAGCAGAACGCTTAAGCAGAGATTCTGTAATTTAAAAATGCATGTTCATGGTATGAACAATAACTATTTTAGAAGAGAACTTGTTTCAACAGCAGCTTCCAGTATCAGGTCTATTTCCTGTTGGATACATGACCTCAGGCAAGTCAGTTAGATTTAGAAAATGGTAGGCATTTGAAAAGAATATTTGAAGCCAGTAAATTTGAACTAATTATAATTAGTGAAATTGAATCAGAAATCACATAGATAATTAGTGGCAAAATTTGAACTCTCTGTGCAGTGCTATTCAATATGACTGCATTAATGCAGTCAACAAATATTTATTAGCAATAAGCCAGTCAATCAATGTCAACATCTATAAAATGAGATTGGATAGACACATTATGTACTGAACTTTTGAACTCTAAAATCCTCTTTCTCCATGAAACAAAATTAAGAATCATTCTAACCTCTTAACTGATTCATTAAGTTTTTCTGAAATGTGAATTAAACTTTGAGATAATTTCTTTAAGGAATTGAGAATTCGGAACTGGTAGATACCAGGGGTTGGGGAAAAAAGGTAATTTCTCTGAGCTTTGAAGTTTTCATCTGAAGAGTGGGAATACCTAGCAGGGCTGTGATACATAAGATAGCCAGTGCGACATAGCATTATAAATTCGAGCTACTCACCATTGCCAGGCTTGGAAACTGTCAGGCATATAGAAATGTGAACCTCAAGCTTTATCATATGACCCCACATGACTCCAGAGTTTGTGAGGCTAACTTAGCAATCAGAAGTTTCCTTCTATAAACTACACTCTAACATTACCATTACTTTTCCTTCTTTATACAAGATATAATCACTTCATTTTTGGCTGAGGAAATTGAGAGACCGAAGTATTAGCACCTAGCTCGTTGCCGGTTAGGAGGTACAATCTAGTTTTCTTCTGAATTCTATTTTCTGATTTGCTCATTGAGCAAATGACATTGACTAAGTACCATCTTATGCACTATTAAGTGCTTTAACCCATCATCTTGAAACAAATATCTCCATGCCCTTTTATACTTTTGAGGTTATGTGATGCTTTCTGATTTAATATTGTCATGCCTTTCTTGAGAACTTTTCACTCTGAAATGTCCACATTAATCTCTATTAATAATTCTTGCTGTAAAATTGCTCCTATCTGACATTAATATAACTATAGAAGCTTTTTGCTATTGTTGGGGCTTACATTATATAACTTCACCCTTTTGCTTCTAAACTTTCTATTTCCTAATGTTTTAGGGGAGTCATAAATCTATTATTATCACCTTAGATTTGTAATCTTAGAAATTAGTCTAATTGCGTCTAATGTGATTATGATAAATTGGATCCAATACCAATATCATGCTATTTGCTTTTTATTTGATCTTTCTGTTTTAAGATTATCTGTCTCTCTTTGTTTGACTTGTTTGGAATCTTCAACATTTATAAATTTCCATTTTTCTCTTTATTAATTTGCTTTTTGTACATACATTTTCTATTGTGCAGTGTTGTATATATTAATTTACCTTAAAGATCACCACATGCATTCTAGGTTTATTACAGTCTTATACAAATTATTGTTCAAATTTCCTGTCAGTGTTAGGACCTTAGAAAACTTTAATTCTATTTAACTATTTCTGCTCTTTGTGGCATTTTTGTTATGAATTTTAGATCTTGTTTTATCTTGTATCCCATAAGACATTTTCATTATTGTTTCATACAGGCAATAGTCTGTCTGAGGTAGGAGTTGAGGTTTGTTTTTTTTTTTTTCCTCCATAAAAGTATCATATTGTGGGCACGTGTATGGCTCAGTGGGTTAAAGCCTCTGCCTTCGGCTCAGGTCATGATCACCAGGTCCTGAGATGGAGGCCCGTTTCCAGCTTTCTGCTCAGCAGGGAGCCTGTTTCTTCCCCTCTCTCTGCCTGCCTCTCTGCCTACTTGTGATCTCTCTCTGACAAATAAATAAATAAATAAATAAATAAATAAATAAATAAAGTCTTTTAAAAAAGTATCGTATTTTTCCAACACTACCCATTTGATTTTTCTCCCTTTTTAAACTTCTTAAGGTAAAATCTAAGATCATTGATTTTATGCCTCTCTTCTTTCCTAATCCTTAACTTCAGCTGCACTTCCCAGTAAGTTTTTTGTGTTGCATTTTGTTATTATTCTTTTAAAATATTTATATTTTTCCTTTTGACTTTCTCTTCTTTGCTAATGGGTTACTTTGAGGGTTTTTTTTGTTTTGTTTTGTTTTGTTTTGTTTTGTTTTTGCTGCTAGATATCTTGATGTTATTAGTTCTAATGTTATTTTGTCAGCAAGTAGGTTCCATGTGATTTGAAACCTTCTAAATATACTGAGACATGTGTTATAACCTAGCATTAAATGTATTTCAGTGAGCATTCCCTGTGCAATGGGGAAAAAGAAGTATATTCTTTTTTGGATGCAGTTTTCTGTACATTTCAATTAGATAAAGTTAGTTGACTGTAGTTTTCAAATGTCTTATATATTTGTTTTCTTTTTCTTGACTTATTCCTTTTTAAAAATATTTTATTTATTTATTTGAGAGTGAGAGAAAGAGAGAGAGTACAAACAGCAGGGAGCAGCAGGCAGAGGGAGAGGGAGAAGTAGGCTTCCTGCTGAGCAGGGAGCCTGATGTAGGACTCTATGTGGGGCTTAATCCCAGGACTCTAGGACTCTACGATCATGACCTGCACTGAAGGCAGACACTTAACCAACTGAGCCACCCAGGGACCCTTCTTGACTTGTTCTATCAGTCACTGAAAGAGGTATTAAAATCTTTAACTTTGGTTATTGATTTATTTACCTCTCCCTCGAATTCTGCCAAATTTTGCTTAATGCATTTAAAGCTCTGGAGGTATATAACCACTTACAAGTGTATCTTCTTCATAAATTGATGATTTTGTCATTATAAAATGTCCTTGTTTTTATTTTGAAGTCTACCTTAATACAGCCATATCAACATTTCTTGTTCTTTGTGTTTATATCCTTTGTCTTTTTTTCAACTTGTTAGTGCTTTAATCCACTTCTTTTTTTTTTTTTTTAAGATTTTATTTATTTATTTATTTGACAGAGAGAGAGATCACAAGTAGACAGAGAGGCAGGCGGAGAAAGAAGAGGAAGCAGGCCCCCTGCTGAGCAGAGAGCCCAATGCAGGCCTAGATCCCAGGACCCTGAGATCATGACCTGAGCCAAAGGCAGAGGCTCAACCCACTGAGCCACCCATGTGCCCTTTAATTTATTTCTTATAAGCAGTGTATAGATACATCTTTCTTTTTTGAAACTTTTATTTGACAATCTCTTCCTTTTCATTGTTTAGCCCATTTGGGAAACACTTTGGTATCCTTAAATCCACCATCTCAAAATGTAATCATTTCAAAATCCAACTATCTAAGATAGACTGAAAGACATGCATTTTACTTAAGGAAAATTATGGTCTCCTAAAGAGAAGGTAATGCCTATGGCAGGGTAAACAGAGAGGCAACTAGCCCAGTGTTCCTTTTGCAGGTAGAGGCCAGAGGGACAGCTTTAGCTCTAGAGGTCCTCATGCTGACAAGATAATCTCTCCCCCTGTGCAAACCCACAGCAGTAGGTGCTGAGGAATACTGACCATCAAAATGACTCATACGTTGGTTCTTAGAGTGCCTGTCACAAAACTTGAGCAGGGCCTATAGAGAGGTACATGTCGTCATCCAAGGACTTGGTCATACCTGTACTATAAGGTAAAACAGATTAAACAGAATATGGCAACATAATGGAACTCTCAATTTATGTCTTCACAAAAGCTAGTGTGAAGATATAAGGAAAGTACAATCACTGCTACACTTTTTGAAATTCTGTGCAAACTGTAATATTCTGTCAATGTTAATCATATTTGAAGTGCCCTGACAAAATAATTGTAGCTATATTATGTAAAAAACATATTAAGTTCTGCAAACTTGTATTTTTCATTGTTTATTTTCATTGTTCCTTTTTTTTTTCCTATGGATGTACTTAAAAATAATTTTGTTTCTTAATTAAGATTCTGTGCATGAAGAACTTGAATAATTTAAGACAATTGTTCTTTTAAATGGTTGTTAATTACACCCTCCTGGCATACTTATTGCATTATTACTACACTTAGGAAAAATATGCTGGGGTATTTGGCCTCGAAAATATTTCTGACATTTTAATGAACACACCACTTAGTTACATTTTACCAAGTTTTTCAGTGAACCACAAAGGATTAAAAAATGCCATTCAAGGGTTGTAGATAATTAAACTGACTGAATTTAAGACACTTCATATGGAAGTGAAAATTATGTATGAATTTTGTTGAGTCGAAAATGTGTTTCACTAAATGACTTCAGATTTGTTAATTCTAAGTACAAGATGAAGGGTAGCAAGGGGATACCTTGTTTTCACCTCCATTTGTTTCATTTGCATAAGTTATTTTTATCTTTTGACACCACTTTTGATTTTTCTTTTTGGTCCTTGAATAAATTAAGGATTATTTAAAATAAATAAATGTCAACTTTGAAATTCTGTTAAATATACTTGTTATAATACACTTGATGGGGAATTGGTGCAAATCAGTCACAAAAGAACTCATGAGTCATGCTTCCAGTCAAATTTTAATAGAAATAAATCTTAGATTGGGGTGCCTGGGTGGCTCTGTTGATTAAGTGACTGCCTTCGGCTCAGGTCATGATCTTGGAGACCCGGGATCGAGCCCCACATCGGGCTCCCTGCTCGGTGGGAAGCCTGCTTCTCCCTCTTTCACTCCCCCTGCTTGTGTTCCCTCTCTGGCTGTGTTTCTCTCTGTCAAATAAATAAGTAAAATATTTAAAAAAAGAAATAAACCTTAGATAAATATGGTTTTCAGATAAGACAAGGGAAGAATTTTTATCAGTTCCAAAATAATGATTTTATTTGCTTATCTACAGAGTTCACCGTTCTCTACAGAACTATGCTCCATGCTCTTCTAAGTACCACTGGTTATAATTATATTAATGTCTTCCTATATGTACAAATTTGATTATTGTTCTATTTCTATGGATCATTAAATTTTTCTATTCCAACAATGATCCCTGCAGTCCAGTTCCTGAGGGACCTCTGCTTGTTATTTTCTGTTTCAATCGTGTACATTTTGTATTTACTATTAAAGATTTGAATAATGACACATTCTCCAAGTGGCTTTAGTTTTGATTAAGATAAACCTCTCTGGAGAATTCTGTGAGCTTTCACATCTGGTAGAAAACTCCAATGAGAACATCTCTAATGAGGAGTCCCTGGAACAAGAAATTGCAGATTATCTGTTTTTCAGAAGACATGACAAGCTAGTAAATGCCTTTCTTTGCATACAAAAGTCAACTTCTCTATTTAATAAATGAAAATTTTCTAGCCAATTTATTGTTTTATCTAATTTAATTGATCAAATATTTTAGTTATGTTACCTATTTTTGTCTCTAGGATATCATAATGTAAAAATGTTTCATAATGCATATATTACTAACCATGATTGTGTATGCTTTTATTATAAAGTGGGCTATCTATTTTATAATACCATAGTTAAAATATTTTTACACTAAAACTCTTATCAAACTTCTAAATCTTTCTCTATTTGAAGGAAATAAAATTCATGAAATTTTATCAAAGTGGTTAAAGGAAAAAAAAACTATTTTATAATATAATTCCATAAAAATATTTTCTACTCGGGGTGCCTAGGTGGCTCAGTTAGTTATGTATCTTCCTTCAGCTCAGGTCCTGATTCCAGGGTCCTGGGATCAAGCCTTGCATCAGGTCCCCTGGGAGCCTACTTCTCCCTCTCCCTCTGCCTGCTGCTCAGTCCCTTTACTTGTTCTCTCTCTCTCTGTCAAAAAAATAAAATATTAAAGCAATATTTTCTAGCTATTGCTTTTGGCAAGAGGTTAATAGTCTAATTTGTGGGGGAAAAAGAATGACGAGTGCATGTCTTTCAGTCACAGTTGGGCTAATGGAGTGTTTCTTCTGAATCTGAATTTCTTTCCTTAGAAAGTCTCAAGAAATTATAATTATGTTAGACTCTTCAGCAGTCCTTTATTTGAAACTAGAGAGGGTCTAGTTAGAGGGTCTCTGAATTATGAGGCTCAATGTATGATTTTTCAACTTTAGGTTGATGTCAAATCAATGTGAGTTCCATAGAAACTGTACTTTGAATTTTGTTGTTTTTGTCTTTAAAGATTTTGTTTATTTGACAGAGAGAAACACAGCCAGAGAGGGAACACAAGCAGGGGAAGTGAGAGAGGGAGAAGCAGGCTTCCAAAGGAGCTGGGAGCCTGATGCGGGGCTCGGTCCCAGGAGCTTGGGATCGTGACCTGAGCTGAAGGCAGATGCTTAACAACTGAGCCCACTCCTGTACTTTGAATTTTGAATTTTGATCTCCCAGGCTAGAGATATGTGGTGCAATGTTCTCTCGCAATGCTGGACAGTCCCAATCAGCCACACGATCATGAGGGTAAACAACCAAATCATCTACAACCATTCTGTACCAATACAACCATTCTGTTTTTCACTTTTAGTACAGTATTCAATACATTACATGAGTTATTTGACACTTTATTATAAAATAAGCTTTATGTCAGATGATTTTGCCCCCTGTAAGCTAATGGTGTTCAGTCGGTTAAGTGTTAAATACGTATTGGACTTAAAGTATTTTTCAATACGGCTTTATTGGGATATAATCCCCATGTAAATCAAAGAAGACTTATATTATTCTCAGAAAGCTAAAAACAAGAAAGAAACACTCTGTACTTACTATAACCAGTTAGGAAACACTTCAGTTAGCAATGCAAAATCTCTGTGGTTTAACATAAAAAAAATTTATTCTTCCTGACAGTGTGGGTCCTGCGGGGATCAGCAGGACCCACACTCAGACTGATCTAGGCTCCATGTTACAACTACACGTATGCGCCACAAAGGTCCCCTTGTCACCACTACAGAAAAGGAGAGTCCCTGAAGAACAGCCCTTGCAAATTTTACAGCTTCCAGCCAGAATCTGCATGTGTCACTTCTGCCCCCATTTCACTGGCCAGAAGGGATGACAGGGCTAGTTTAATGAAAAGGGTGCCAGAGAATGTGTGTGGTGGGAAGGGGTAGAGAATACAATCTGGCAAACATCGCTGACCCCGACACAGGGATATCTGCCATCGCTGATACCCTGGCTGTCACAATATATGAACAAAAACCAAGTCCCTGTGCGGAAAGTCATACAGTGTAGGATAATGAAAAGTTGGGGGCAAATAATTTTCCTCCTACAGAAGACCTAACTCTGTTTCACATAAATTATCTGAAAAAATGTTGAAAATGGAATAAATTACTTTATTCCTAGAAATGGCATAACATCTGGTTGTTTAAATTTCTAATGTGGCTTGTAACTGCTTAGTAAAATATGCTCTCTGTGCTCCTTTCCTTTCCTTTCCTTTCCTTTCCTTTCCTTTCCTTTCCTTTCCTTTCCTTTCCTTCCTTATGACAATATTCTGGATTCAATAGAGTACAGAGCTGTATTATAAAAGAGACTGCTTGAAACTGAAATAAAATGTACATAAATATATGTGGAATTTTGTACAGAAAGAGGAGCCAATTAAATGTACATGATTAGCAGAGGGACAAGAGAAGCACAAAAAGGCAGGTTTTGTCCAATGTGCATTAGTTTCTTATGGTTGCTATAACAAAATACCATAATCCAGGAGGCTAAAAACAACATAAATTTATTCTGTGACAGGTCTGGAGACCAGAGGTCCAAAGTCAGTATCATTGGGTCAAAATCAAGGCATCGGCAAGATGGCAAGACTGTGCTTCCTCTGGAGCTACTCAGGGAGAATATTACCTTATCCGTCCCAAGATCTAATAGTTGCCTGCATTCCTTGATCATTCTGATCTTCAAGGGCAGAACCTTCAAATCTCTGTATGGTTCATCTTTTTATCACCTTATCTCCTGTGTATATGTCAAATCTCCCTCTGCCTTGGTCTAAAAGGACACTCACAATGTAGCATTTAGGGTCTACCCAGATAATCCAATATGATTTCCCCATCTCAAGATCTGTAATTAAATCACACTTGAAATCATACTTTTTCAGGTAAGGTAACACTCACAAACTCCAGGTATGAGATTCTGGTAGCTGTGGGTGTCATTATTCAGCCGACTATGCCATGTGAAAGCTTTCTTTCATTCATACCCTAAACCTAAAGACATCTGTCCAAACAGAGAAAGATCTAAAGAATGTCTAAATAAAATAAGCTAAGAAAGATGCTGGTGGAGGTGCTTTTATGCCCAGGGAACTCTACACTTTCCTGTGTAGTATCATTTAAAGGGCACAAAGAAGCCCATTAGACCAAAAGTATCAACTCCTCTTGAAGCTTGTTATCTTCACTTGGGTCACTCATGGCAGAAAGAAAGCAATGAAGGTATTAAGGAATGGAAAGTAAGCACTGAAAGTAACTGATGAAGAAGGTGAAGCGATCTTGTCTGACTTATTATTTTATCTATGATGAGTAGTTAGAGTTCAGACAAATAGAAAAGACATATGTAAGTCATGGAAGAATTAAGTGTTATTTTTTTAGTAGTAAGCTTCATAAAGGCACACTTATTATTATCAATAATTAAGTGAGCAGTTCTTCTATCAAAGCTTCAAAGGGGTGTTTTGTTTCTTTTTATTTTTTCTAAATATTTTATTTGCATATCTGAGAGTGCATGTGTGCAAGGGAGAGAAAGAGAGAGAGCATGAGAATGAGCAAGAAGAGAAGGAGAGAGAAGCAGATTTCCCTCTGAGCAGGGAGGCCGATGAGGGACTCCATCCCAGGACCTTGAGGTGATGACTTGAGCCAAAGGCAACTGCTTAACTTACTGAGCCACCCAGGTGCCCCAGGAATGGTTTGTTTATATCTATGTTTAAATATGTAGCGACCACGGACTGACCTTCCTGGGCACTCCCATTTGTACTCTCCCAAGCAATCTCTTGCAGTCTTGTTGTTTCAATGGCCATCTATATGCTGCTGAATATTGATTTCACCTCCTGCTTTGTCACTTGTGAAAAGTTAGAAACCACACATCTACTTCATTGTCTGATAGTCATACCAACGAGGAGCATGCGTTCCACAGGCACCTCAAACATGAGTGCTCCTTGTCTAAGTCATCTCCAACCCCAATCTCACCGCCTTGACAGCAACAGTGCTTCTCTTTCATTTCTTGGTTCAAGCTTAGAGAACAGCCTGTCTCGATTCTTGCCTATCCTTCTGCACCCTTCTGTGTTAGACAAGGAAATCTTCCCATTTGGATAACAGTGTCTGCTAATATAGACTGAATTCTAGAAAAGCCACATAACCATGTGGTGCTATCATTTATAATTCCAATAGTAGCATCTAGCTCCTTTTCTAATGACTTCCCAAACTGATGACTCTTAGTCGTTTAACTCCAATGAGTAGAGTGAAATTTATTCTTCTTCTTTTTTAAGATTTTATTTTATTTGAGAGAGAGAGAGAGAGAGAGAGAGAGAGAGAGAGAGAGGACAAGTGGGAGAGACAGAGGGAGAAACAGGCTCCCCACTGAGCAAGGAACTCAACACAGGGCTCGATCCCAGGACAGCGAGATCATGACATGAGCCAAAGGCAAATGCTTAATTGACTGAGTACCAAGCATCCCTAGAGTAAAATTTCTATGTAAGGACTTTAACTCAAATTATGACTTTGGTACAAATATGAAAGAGATGAAGAGAGTGTCTGGAGTGAAAAAGATGAAAAAGATGTGGTGATTGGTGAGGTTAGATATTATCGGTATATTAGACTAGACTGCTCTCTGAGCCCAGCTGCAGGGAACAAGAGTGTATCTATTTTATAGATGAGACTCCCCCAGACACTGTGAAATCATTTTACCACCAAAGGATTTCTGACAAGTCACAACAAATTCTGCAACTCCAATGAGCTGAGTGAAATCTCATGATATCTCTTTATTTATGTCAGGATGACCTGTCCTAAGTCTTAATATTTTTTTCTGTGTCATATTATATGCTCTGGTCAAATAGAATACATACTTCCACACTATCTCTGCTCCTTGCCACTTTTGAGTCTTGGAGCAGACCAATTGAATACACATACAACACATACTATACTGATTTAATGAATTATTTTATCGGTTGTCTCTTTAGAACAAGTAGTAAGAATACTGTTCTAAATACTTAAGCACAGTGGAAACTTGAAAGGATAAAACTGGAGTATCATTAATATACACAGTTATTCTTGGGTATCTGTGGGGAGACAGATTTCCAGAACTCATGTTATTTCCCATCACTGCTTCTCTCTTACTCTAGATTATCTTTTGTTCTATGTGAAGGAACAAAGAACTGTCATGTCTCATGGTCTTAGAAGCTTAAACCATCAAAAAGGAAATGCTTTGCATACTCACTGACTCCACTTTAAGAAATCCTAGAAAGACTTTAATTGTGGACATTTGGGTCAATTGCCAGCCTTGGTATCAGTGCTGGCCACAGGACAGAATCGTTAGCAGTAAGTGATCCAATAATGTTGACTAATAGGACAGTCTTTGGCCACACTTGGAGAATACTTGATGACCTATATCAATACAGAAAATACATGTGAAGCTGCTAATACTATTACTATACATTGATGAAGGAAGTAAGTAACAGCACAAATTACTCTGAATTTCATCATTTATGCATTTTATTGTATTAATCATATGATTATGCATATATTTGAAAAATAGTGATGTGATTATTTGGTATTTAAACAATTCTCATGTAATGGTGCGTTTGAGGACAATATGAATATCTTCATGATATTCAGGTGATTAACGGCACAGTGCTAGTTATTACTGCATCACTCATCTTGCACTACTGATATTGACACTAGTTACTATAGAAGACCAATATTTAACTATATCTGAGAAGAGGAACAAGCCCTATTAAATGTTATGGCTTCATTTTAGGGGGCTGTAACAGAAATCATAATGGAGAGGAGGATCCCAAGAAATAGAAAAAATAAGCTTAGCAGAGATATGAGGTCTGGGTAAAACCCAAATGAATGTGTCACTACTGGGGATTATAAGGCAATGGGCAAATGATAGGAAATATACATGATGTCAGTGCCTGACAAAGAACACAGAAGGGATTTGGGTTAGAAAAGCCTCCACAGAACAAACAGAATGTAGAAGAAATTTTGTCTGAATGGTGAGAGGCAGCTCGATCTAAGGGGAAGTCAGAAATCAAGATCAACTACTGGTATGAACAAGAGTGAGATGGAGGGTAGATAGACTGGTCACAGAGAACCATCCACTGAGGAACTGTGCCTGAAAGGTATTGGACTCCGGAGTGAATCACAATCATCTGTATTTATGTGATTTTGAGGGAGAAGGAAAAACATAAGCCAGAGAGGGTCACTATTTCTCTTAAAGGAACTATGGGCTTAGGGGTATATAAAAATTTCAGCCAAATTTTTTTGGGAAGACAAACAGAAACAGAAAGTATTTCATGGAAACAGTAAGATGGGCTCTAGGTTCTGTGATGGGATGGCTGGGAAAATGATAATGCAACATTACAATCTGACATGAGGAAAAGAAAACATAGAAAACTCTTTCACTCCCTTGTAGAAAAAGCAGAGTCCTGGGAAAATACATTTATATTCGTGTGGTTCACTGTTCGACCCTTTTTATTTCTTCTACCCCCAGTGTACAAACTTTCAGGGCACACTTGCTTCTTCTAAAAACTCAACCTGTGAAACACTGTCACATGACTTCTTTATGATACTCTATGATTGCACTCGGCTCAGGAAAATCAGTTAACCTAATCAAATATGCAACCCTCCACATTTAATTATTCTCTTCCAAATAAAGAAATTGCGTTTCAAACACACCAGATGTACCAATGGAAAAGATGTATATTATTAAAGAATTTTTATTCATATTTTCCAGAGGTATGTGCAGTACAAAAAAAATCATTATTTTAATATCTTTTCCATCTCTCCAAGCACTTTCCTTATTTATCCACTCAAGTATTCATGGAGAAAACATTTACTGAGTGCAGCTTATATTCAGGGCACTGGGCTAGACATTTGCTAGGGCACTTTTGATTAACAACTTCTTCCCAATTCAGGTTATAATTATATTACAAACAGATCACTTTCCTAACATATAAGATTGTTATGAGGTTAATTTGGCCTTCAACAAACCTACAGCTAAGTTCTCACATTTGCTACATTATTGGCTAAGTTCTCACATTCGCTACATTATTGGCTAAGTTTTCACATTCGCTACATTATTGAAATGGCCACATCAGCCAGGGCAGAATGCATCACAAGAGTATGAACCTAATACCCCACAACTGAGTAAATTAAACAAGCTTAAATACTCTAACTAGAATAGCATTGTCCATCGGATACAGACTTTTCAGACAGCTTGATTTTGATATTTCTAGTGCAGTAAGACATCAGATTGATAGGGTTTTCCTCTGCAAAATAAAAGTGCACAAGAAATAAATTTTCATGGAGCATATTCATATTTGAACAAAATTTCCCTCATTCTCTCAAACTGTTATTCACTATACTACAGGCTATAAAGGGATTTTCATCTGCTTTATCTTCTTGGCTTTTCCCGCTGTTTTTTAATTAAAGTTCAAAGAATTAAATGAAGCAGGATGCTGGGGTTACACCAGAATGAGAAAAGATCAGGCCACCAAATCCACTGAGATGTAATGGGTCACAGGCTGATTTTGGAATTATCATTCACAGCGAATTTTTTTTTCTAAAGACTAAACATTAATGTATTTAAAAACTAGACAGATTATGGAGATCAGAGTTCCAGGTCAGTTTCACAGAATAAAAGTATCTGGGGGAAAAAAACATGCTTTTAAAAGTATTTAGAGGTTATTTTATGCACTCTTCTATCAATTCTGGCTATTTATGAAAAAAAATTTCACTTTCTCACATATTTGGAAAATACTTGGTTCCACTTGAAATGGCAGCTTCGGGGATCTAAACAGAAGCATTCATATTTATAAAACTGAAATGTATGAAAATATAATGTAGCTCAACATATGGTTTCATTATTTTGAACGTTAAGTTTGATAAAAGGTACGATAAAAAGAGCCTGTGGGCTATGCGTGCCGCTGGCCCGTGGCCGCCATAGCCCGCGAGGTGTGGGGGCGGTTGCAGAGGCCATACCACTCCTAGGTGTGGAGGGTCAAGTGCAGACAGCAGGACCGCCCACACCCCGTCCCTGGGCTCTGGAGGCATCACTTCTGCTTTTTCCTCTTTAGGACCCGCTGATCCGACTGTGTAAGGGAGGAGATGGGGTTGTGGGGAGATGTCTGTGGAGATGGGCCCCAAACTGCTGCAAGAGTGTGAACAGTAACAGGTCCGATAGAAACACAAGAGCAGGTATGGGGAGAGCAGAAATCTGCCCCCCTCCTGTGCCTTGGCAGTGAATCCACTGTGTGAGGCTAGGACTGGTGTAGGGTCTGCCCTAGGTAACAGGAAATTAAGGGCCAGAGAGGGTGGGAGCAAGGGACTTGTTTAAAACACACACACACACACACACACACACATGCACACACACAAAACTCACTGCTGCTGTCTCTCATTTTTCTCTTCCTACCCCAATGCTAGACCTTGACTGTGTACAGAGCCAACAGCACTCACATGACTATGTGCTTGTCCTCAGAGAGTTAAGGCAGGCCCTCCCCTGGTTGCCTCTGCCACCATACTCAGCCTCAGAAACCAAATGGCCACCATGGACAAGTCCCTTCTCACTTGAGCCTCAGTTTCCCTAGATACAAAGGCAGTGGGCTAGAAGTGACGCTCTTCAATCCCTAGTGTCTTGCTCACCCATTGCTGTGACACTCTCTGCCTCTTCTTTTTGGCTGCTTGGATGACTCCCTGTTCCAACCATTCTGTGACTCTTTATTTCTTCCAGGATAAACCTGAAATTTCCAGAGGTTCTACTCTGGGCTTTTATGATCTCTTCAGCCTCAACTTTCATCAGGCTATGTCTCTGCCCCATGACCCCCCACTACTCCCAAGACCCCACTCTTTACAGCTGGTACAGCTTTAGAAACATGAGGAATGAAATCTGTAGTTAAATTTCCAATGCCTTGAAGACAATATTCTTTGCTAGGAAAGTTGCTCCTTTCCTCACCCTTAGAGATTTCTCCCTGCCTTCCATCCCAGGTAGTCCTTCCCCCAAATCGCCATGACACCTGTGTAGTTACCTGTATCTCAATTCACCCTATGCTGGGTGGAGGTTGCTGATACCCAAATCTTGACTTCTTTGCCAGATGGGTCTCTCTGTGGGGGCAGGCCTGGCTCTCCTCTCTGTGGTCTGGCTCAAAGCAAAGAGAGATGGCGAAATGGGCACTCCTGTGAACATGGTCATGGTTCTTTGAACACTTTTTCCAGCAACAGTGATTCTTAGAAATCTGGAAAGACTGTTTCTTGGTCAGTGTTCCAAATGTAGGGAGGGTCTGAGCAGGGGTTCACAACCCTTCAAGTCACTGTGAGATCCTGGGCTTGATGAAATAATGTTAAAAAACATAAATAATCAAACATTATCAATGAAGTCCAAAGCCAGTAGGGAAGGAAACTTTTTCCTCCATTCATTCACATTATGTTATTTAGAGATCTGTTGCTGTAGGATCCTCTTTGTCAGCTTGGGTTGTTGTAACAAAGTACCAATACACTGGCTACCTAATAAATAACAGAAATTTACTGCTTATAGTTCTGGAGGCAGCAAGTCTGAAATTAGGATGCCAGAACCCTCAGGTTCTGGAGAGAGCCTCCTTCCATATTGCAGACTGCTGATTTCTTGCATCCCAGTGGCACAGAAAGCAGAGCACTGTACTTTCTCCTGACTCTTCTAAGGGCGCCAGTCCCATCCTAAGGGTTTGGCCTTTATGATGTCCTCTAATTCCTGTCACCTCCCAAAGGCCCCACCTCCTAAGACCATCAGATTTGGTGTTAGGGTTTCAACATATGAATTGGGGAAGGGAGGGAAGACAAATCTTCTGTCCACAACAAGGACCGCTGAGATAAATTTCTTCTTTTAGTATGTGTACGGGGATTTTATCTTCTAGTTTATCTCATAGTGCAGTAGTAAGTACTGGTCCATTGATTTCTTCTCTTATATTCTCTTATATTAAAAAAAATGAAAATATATAAAACATGTAAAGTTTTGAAAAGCTGCAGTTCTATAAGCTGATTATAATTATTTTATTTTAAGCACATTGTTTTCTGTCTTTGTACATGCCTTTTATGCTGTGATGGTAAAATACAGAATATTGTTGAATTCTGAAGTTCACTTAACATATATTTTTGGAAACAGGAGAAAAAGCCATCATAATTAGTTTTAATGGTTGTATAACATGCTGTTTGGAATTTCATGAACAGTTTATGAAATGTTAAAATTTGTTTTAATTTAGTGACCATGCTTCAGATGAGCAGGCATTTTATTGAGCATTTATTGATTTTATCACAAAATTTACATTCAACTTCATGGGTTTGGGAGCTTCTTGCTTGATTTTTTTTTGGCATTATAGGATCTGAAATTTATTTTCATTCTTCAGGAATCAGAATAACACCCTATTTGTGTAGTAATTTATAAATGTAGACTTTTTTTGTTTATGTTTCATCAATTAAAAGAAAAATGCCCTGGGGCGCCTGGGTGGCTCAGTTGGCTAAGCAACTGCCTTCGGCTCAGGTCATGATCCCGGAGACCCAGGATTGAGCCCCACATCGGGCTCCCTGCTCGGCGGGAAGCCTGCTTCTCCCTCTCTCACTCCCCTTGCTTGTGTTCCCTCTCTGGCTGTGTTTCTCTCTGTCAAATAAATAAAATCTTAAAAAAAAAAAAAAAAAAAGGAAGAAAAGAAAAATGCCCTGAGTTAGGAAGGTATCAGAGCATTAAGACATTTGCTCTAATTGTTAAATGCACCCTTTGTCCTCAGCTCTGGCCACCGACAACTCCAGAACAACAGGTAAAGTTCCTTGACATCCCATTTCTGTGGCAGAGAAAATACCCAAACCATTACATAGCATGCTGTTATCAGAGAAGTTATTTTGGAGATCGGATGGAAATAAGGGTGAGTTTCTATTTTTATATTATCCATACTATACTATCTTCATCTTTTCAACAAGCATGTGCTCTTTATACAGAAGTAAAACTAATGTTCTGTTACAAAGTCCCCTATATGACAGAGATCACATTGTTTATTTTGCAAACCATGTTTTGCAATGTATTCCTGGTCATTGACAATGCTCTTAAAATTATACCATTGTGGTTTACAGAGCACTTTTTCTCTATTGTGCTAATGGATTCAGCTACTAAACAATCATTTATTCCTCATCAATAGTGTACACACTAAGGTGCAGAGGACCACTGAAGGCCATACTGAGTTTGTATATTTTAAATGCCGCTCACAACTTCCTATAGAAAAACAAAGATTTTAACACATCTATATGACAAGATGGCAAATTAAGGGGCACTGACATCTCAGCTTTATCCCATTGATTTCCTGAGCACGGCTGCGTGAGGAATTAAATCCCTACTAGATTCAATATTGTCATAATGCGACTGTACTATCTTGGGAAAAGGAAAATAAAACTAAGATGATTAACATTTATGGACATTGTTATCATGTAATGCCTACTGGACTTAAAAAGAATACAATATTTTCACATCTCCTCATAACTATTCCTGTAATATAGCATAAATACTCTGGAAAAACTAAAATTAATGAAACAGTCTAATTAAAACGACATGTATGTGTTTTAATAGGTTCAAGTAGAATGAATTGGGATGTAAGTAATTTCTGTTTTATTTCCTCTCCCTGTTTTCCTCCTCTCTCCATCCCTATGTAGACACAGTATTGAATGATAGAATCTAAGATTCGGGAGACTCTCATAGGCCTAATTTCCTCATGTTGTTAATGGGAAAACTGATGGTAGCAAAGTGAATTGTTGCCATGGATTGCTAGGAGCCGCCCGGGCCTCGCTGGCTGACGTGGTCACAGAGAAGGAATGGCAGTTATGAGCACAGCTCCTGTCCAGTGAATGAAACTGGCATCTCCTCTTCCTATTGTTAATTCTTATCTTAAAATTAAACACCTTATTCTGGGCAGGGCCTCAGGCTGCTCCAACCCAGACCCAGAGTTCTTTACTGACACCACATAAAGACCATCCCCTTAGCCCTGCTATAAAGACTTCAGATCAAATCACTGAAGAAGTTTCTCCCAGCATCTTCCCGGGATTTCAAGACATGCAATGGGTTAAAGCCTCTGCCTTCGGCCCAGGTCATGATCTCAGGGTCCTGGGATGGAGGCCCACATCCGGTACTCTGCTCAGCAGGGAGCCTGCTTCCTCCTCTCTCTCTACCTGCCTCTCTGCCTACTTGTGATCTCTCTCTCTCTGTCAAATAAATAAATAAAATCTTTAAAAAAAAGAAAAAAAGACATGCAGATCCATAGGAAAGACTATAAGCCGGTTAAACGCCCTTGAGCTAGGAATTAGTTTAGCGGAAGGAAAAGAGCTGTATCTAAAGATGAGGCACAAAAGAGGGCAGAACAGAAGTTACTACATAGCAACTAATGGCAAATGGTGGTTCTCTCCCTGAGGCCTACATTCCATGAGTATCCTTGCTACACAAATACCCACATTCCCTTTTATTGGTGTCTACAAAAGAATGGAGAATCAATAGTCAAAGAAAAACAAGGTAGTTAAAAAACAGTGCCATTTGTACAAGCCCTCCCTAGAGCAGGGCCCCCATGGATCTTACACACCGGGTTATAGAGAGAAGGCTGGGCAAACAACTTAAACCCTGCCTCTACAAAATAAATAACACTTCCCCCTATTATGGTTAAGGTGCTAGACAGGATGACTCCTAGCTGGTTTACTAATAACCTAGTTTTTATCTAAAGTTTAGCTCTATATGTAACTTACTAACCTAAGCCTTTTTTTTTTTTTTAAGATTTTATTTATTTGACAGAGAGAAACATAGTCAGAGAGGGAACACAAGCAGGGGGAGCGAAGAGGGAGAAGCAGGCCTCCCGCCGAGCAGGGAGCCCGATGTGGGACATGATCCCGGGTCCCGGGTCCCGGGTCCCGGGTCTCCGGGATCATGACCTGAGCCGAAGGCAGTTGCTTAACCAACTGAGCCACCCAGGCGCCCCTAACTTAAGCCTTTTTAATTATCTAGTTCATCAGAGTACCTTATCACTAAAAATTATCTGCTGTAAAAAAATTCTGCCTTTTGATGATGTATCACTTGATGCCTATAAATAAAGACACTAAAAGCTGGCAAGACAGAGATGCCTGGCAGGTGATGAGAAAGAATCCACAGGACTGTAGTTGACCGACACCATCCATCCTTCAGGGACTCCTGGTTCAGCCAGACCTGGACTCCAGCAATGGATCATATGAGACAATTTGAACACTAATCTCTGTAACCTTGTTTGCCTTTCTTCACCCACAACGAGACAGCCCCTAAGGTGTTGACAAGGAAAGTTAGAGTTGAAACTCACATATTCTTCAAATAAGGCAACCTGAACACAATTCATGTTTTGAGGGAGCTGTATGTATTCACTGTTCAAATATATCAACTTTTAATTTACTAAAATATTTCAATTTTTTTACATGTGCTGCTTTTATTTATTTTTATTTTTATTTTTATTTTTTAAAGATTTTATTTATTTGACAGAGAGAAACACAGCCAGAGAGGGAACACAAGCAGGGGGAGTGAGAGAGGGAGAAGCAGGCCTCCCGCCGAGCAGGGAGCCCGATGTGGGACTCGATCCCGGGACTCCGGGATCATGACCTGAGCCGAAGGCAGTCGCTTAACCAACTGAGCCACCCAGGCGTCCCTACATGTGCTGCTTTTAAAGAAACTAATGTATATTTTGCTTGAGTGTACATCATGTACACATGTACGCAGATGTTCTTACATGTATGTGCATGCATATGCAAATGTTATTGTTTTTGGCCTGTCTTCAGTGAGTTCATCAAATCATTACGAAAAGCACTGTGCTGAGTATCAAAGATACAAAGATGCATACCACTTGGTGCTGAAGACATCCAGAAGAAAATTTAATAGACGCATTTAATACCGTGATAGAGGTATGTTTAGATAGCAACAAGAGTACACCCAACCCAGCCTGAAATCATCTTGGATGGTGGTCAATTTACAGCCCTTTAAGGAAATAATGTAAAACATACTTGGGCTCTCAATAGATGAGTCTGGGAATTAAGAAAGGGAAGAATAAAAGGAATCATGGAAATACTGCTCACACAACTTGATGTTTGTGGAGACCTACATAGAGTCTCGTATTGGCAGAGTGTGAAGTTCAGTTCAGAAAGTGGTATAGGGATAAAGTTAAAGAGCAAGGGAGTAAGAAGATTTGATGGCCCAGAGTCTGGACATTATTCTTTAACTTATGGCAGCCACTTAAATGTTTTAAGCAAGTGGAAAGACGGTCAATGTTTCATTTTCCATGGCTGTGTTGGGAAGATGGGTTTGAGGGCATATGATTAGTCAAATGGGGAATCAATGAAGATTTTGCCTCATTTCAAGAAACAGATAATAGGTAAGTGAATGGTACATGTTTTTTTGAGGAAGGGAAGTACTGATATATATTAAATTGGTGAAATCAACAGGATTTGCTGATTAGTGAGGGAGTAGGGTATGCCAAAGCCACCATCGGTTTCTAACTCAGTGGATGGTGATGACACCATATGAACTATGGACTAGAAGAGTAGGTGTAGAAGGAAGGATGATGGGCTTATGTGCTTGTAAAATAGCCAGGTGGACATATCCAACAGGCATTTGGAAATAAAAGTTAACAAAAGATGTAAGGCCAGAGATAACACCTGAGTGATACCAGCATATATAAAAGCTTGAGATACTCCTGGGAGAAGTTGTAGGTTGAGAACAAAATAGGGGTCAAAAAAGAGTCTATCAAATGCCAACACTGAAGAGCAAAAAGGGGGATCTGACTCAAAATGTGTACTAATCACTGTGAGATAGGAGAGAGCCATCAGTGTGTAGTCTTTTTTTTTTTTTAAATATTTCATTTATTTATTAAGAGAGAGAGTGTGAGTGAGAAAGAGACAGCATGAGAGGGGAGAAGGTCAGAGGAAGAAGCAGACTCCCCATGGAGTTGGAAGCCCAAAGTGGGACTCAATCCCGGTACTCCAGGATCATGACCTGAGCTGAAGGCAGTGGTATAACCAACTGAGCCATCCAGGTGCCCCAATCACTGTGTAGTCTTAAGAAGGAAAAAGTTATCTATGGTGGCAAAAGTAGAAGAAAGGTCCAATAAGCTAGGGACCAAAAGGTGCCCTTTGGATTAGGCTTTTGTAATATTTATACATTTTTCTAAACTACCAGGGTGTTTTTTGCTTTTCTCATTTTATCATGAATACAATATATGAATCTCCTAAGGAATTCATCATTCAAAACACTGAAGAGAATGAAGAGCTAGCCAAGCCCACGGAGAGAGTCTGAGGCTGAACTTTCTGTACCCACCAACCATCTACGGATATTAAACACTTGAAATGCTGTTAGTCCAAATTGAGATGTGCTGTAATTGTAAAATGTATACTGGATTTCAGAGACTTAGTATAAAAAATGTAGAATATCTCAATAATTTACAAGTTCAAATCATAGTATTTTGAATATACTGGGTTACATAAAGTTTATTAGTAAGTTTAATTTCATTTGTTTATTTTGACTTTTCTGGTGTGACCACTAAAAATATGAAATTACCTGTAGGGTTTGCATTTGCGACTGACATTTTATTTCTCTTAGATAGTGCTCTCTGGGCTGTGCTTCTTTCCCAGAGCAGTCACATTTTTTCTGTGAATCTTACATAACCATTGAGCCCAGTTCAATGTCTGCATTCTTATGTGCCAGCTTCAGAACAATGCCCAGTGCTCTTCCACTTAACCTAAATGCCTTTGGCTGGCTAATTACATTTAGAGTGTGGTTGCATAGTTGCTATATTATTCTCAATAATACAGGTAGTTCTTGTTCTCTAATTATTTTAAATTGTCATATTATAGTTCCCCTTCTTTGCAGATGGAGTTACAATAATATAAAGTACTTAAATCCATAGACTGAAATAATAGGAGGCAAACTAGCTCTGTCTACCAACACTAAAATAAATCTAGGGTAGAATTTTGGGGGCAGCTTTATGCTTATACTCTGACTTATGACATTGTAACTACTGAATCAGGATGATTATTATTTTTATTAACTTCTCAACACAGGATACACTTTTTATAAAAAAAGATTTTATTTATGTATTTGACAGAGAGAGATCACAAATAGGCAGAGAGGCAGGCAAAGAAAGAGGGGGAAGCAGGTTCCCTGCTGAGCAGAGAGCCCGATGTGGGACTTGATTCCAGGACCCTGAGATCATGACCTGAGCTGAAGGCAGAGGCTTAACCCTCTGAGCCACCCAGGTACCCCTGGATATACATTTAAGTTGTATAATTCTTGATAACGTTGACTAGATTAAATGGTTGAAGTGTTTACTTAGTTAGTTTCCATATGTCCCAACACATTAAATTAGCAAAAATATAGACCTTTTCCATAATATACTTGGAATTTTTCTATTTCTGCTTTTGAAATATAAATGCATAATTTCTCTGTAAAAAACACCAGGTACTCCAAAATTTTTTGTACATGATGTATTTCACTGTCAGAGTCAAAATAACATGCATTTAAATATTATGCTCAAATTACACTAAATAATTAATTCAACATATGCTATCAGTCAATATATTATTCAGTATTTTCTTCATAAGTAAGACATTTCATTACTATAATTTAGTACTAATTTTAAAAAATTACTTAAGAAAAAAAGCTTTATCAAAGAAAAGAATTAGCAATTCCTTATTAAGCATGCCATCATCTATTAAATATATAATACATTCATTTATACTACTCAGAAATGAAATTTCAATTTAGAACAATTATAATTTGTTTCTGGTGTGAATTTAAACCTGATCAAAGTAATAAAGGAATGCATTTTTACTATAACAGTGGTGACTAGCCAATGTTATTTTATCTATCATCTATTCACTTGATATTAAAATAAATTGACTCAGATCATTTACTAGACTAGATTCTTTTTACTTGCAGAGCCACTATTTTCCATAAATAAAAAGGCATTTATTCTTTTTTCCCATTCTATCTTCTATATCACTCTCCATGTATTTTTGCACAAATGAAGAAAGAATAACACTTTAGCATGCATCTATCACTTAGTTTGTCCTATATATCTTCCTCATATAATATTTGCATGAGCAGGATTAGACCAAATATAAATATAAGTTTTTTCCAACCTGGTTTGCCACCACTCCCTCCAGCTGAACTGGACAAAACACTATGAAACATGTCCAGGAAGAGCCGTGTATGTTTGTGAATCTTTGGTGCAAAGCTACGCTGTATTCCTACCATGAATCTTGAATCCTTGTAGAAGCTCACCTGGCCCACATGGCCATACAGCATGGTCAGCAAGAAATATTACCTTTGATTTGACATGCCCTCTCATTGCTTAACACTCTCTGTCAACATAGCAAGAATTTCAGCCAAAATAATTTGGTGTCATACAGATAGAAAGGGACCTCATATGAGGGCCTGTCCTTCACTCATCTGATGTTCTGGAGGCTCAGGTGCTCTGACCTTTGAATGTGACAAGTATGCTTCACCTTGAGGTAGGTATAAAAAGAATGTTAATGAACAAGGGGAAGTGTGAAAATATCCTGACCAAGCCCAGGGTAAATACATCTGCTTAAATTCTCTGCTTGCGATTTCTCATGGATTGTACAGGATCAGATCTGAAAAGCACCACCATCCATGTCACCTGCGTAGCCCAAAGTGATGAGTTGCTGCCTTTTCAGGTCACTGCCTAACTGCACCATATTTTCCAGAGCATCCTTCACTGAAATGTAATGCTATTGCCAGGGACCTGTCTTCTATCCCTATGTTCTAGGAAACATCTAGGGATGGTGTTTTTCTCAAACAAAACCAAATGACACAGCACACCTATTGTCTGGTCCACATGGAGCATGTTCTTAGCTTTGGAAGTGGCACCTCCTTTTTAATCTGCAGGGACCAGAGGAAGACCGAGACAGGATCCAAGTGAGTAGGAAGGCAATTGGAAAAACTGATCAAGCAGCAACAAAGGATGTTCTGTCTCTGCAGATTAAAATTAGATTCAGCCAAAACACAACTGATGGTTGAAGCCATTGCTTCAAAAAAGAAGAAAGGAGGCAATGATTGTGTTCACTGGAAGCATGTTGGATCTTATATACTTAGAGATTTCTGAGTCAGGAGGCCGAGTCTTACAGAAAGAAACCCAAAGACTGGGAAGACAAATATTTTTATGCTAATGATGATGACACATTCCTTGATCAGACTGATCTGATTGTGAAGAAAATGAGGACTGAAAAACTGACAAGAAGCCAGAGAACTTTTAGTCATCGATTTCCCAGTTAAATAATAGTGAAAGGGAGATCTCTGAAATTTCTGAGAGGCTAAAAGCCTCAAGCAAAGCTCCATCAGAGTCACCATCTCCAGATGTTTTAGATGCTTTTGTGCCAGAAAAAAAATCAAAGAGTGTTAGATGGCATGCCATGGACAAAACTACTTGAGAACTTGGATCTGAGGAAACAAGGACAGGCTTAAAGCATTGGTAAAACTTGTAAAGCCTACAGAGATAGCAGAGCTAAAAAAGACTGGAAATCACATTAAAAATGCAGGGAAAAAATTGTTAAAAAGTTTACAGCGATTCGCTTTGGTGCCATGAAAAACATCCACCAAAACTTTCCTCCAGATAGCCAGAAGATGGCCCGTACTGCTGTATATGGGTCCCAAATGAAGCCCAAAGTGATGGTGGCAGGATCCATTTCAGGAAAATATTGGCCTTTGATTGCTTCAAAGTTGCAAAGGAAGACTTTGTGGACCAAGTAGCATGAGAAATACGGTCTCCTATACCACAATGAATGGCCAAAGTAGGAGTTTGGATGACTTCTTGTAAAATGTGGTAACTGGTCTTCCATGCTCTTGGCTTCTAAATTAATCTACCTATCTTGTTCTTATTCTCCTGAATTTAGTATTTATGTTTAAAAGTGTTTGTGTACATATATAACAATAGAAGAGTATATTTTGTGAATTATTAAAATTAGGGATTGACTACTAAATGAGAAGGCAAAATTTTAATTATCATAAGAAAATACTTTGATATGTAGTTCTATTTCTCAAGTTCACTATTTTTTCCTAATATTTTAAGTTTTATAATAAACAAAAGTTAAAATGGAATATTTCCTTTTTAGATTACAAATATCTTCTCCTTTAGGAAGGGGAAGATTTAGAGATTGTATTTTTTGAGTTGTCTACAGTGAATTGATTTTTATTTTTTCAGATTTTCTGAATATTTGATTTAAAATGTTATCTTGAGTAACAGTTATCAGTTATAATGCTTATGGAAGGTGTTTGGGAATTTAGAGTTTTTGACATTGATGAAAGATATTTCACATAAACATTTTGAATGCATGTTGTTTTTCTTCAAAGGAAAAAGAAGATATTTATTTTTAGGGTTACCTGTGGGCAAGCAAACATTATATGCACTTAGAGGAAAGAATTCAGGTGATCAGAAAGTTTGGGTACATGATCTTGCATTGAACATATCAATACATTATTTTATGGTTACCTTGCTTTTAAAGTAGTTTAAAAAATTCTGATGTTTCTCATCTCAAAAGATAGCATTTTTAATATGGTAATATCAATAACAAAATTTTGAATATAAAATGACACCAATGCATCTAAACTACTAAGGGAGAATTGAGAAATGGAGTCAAGTAAATGAAGGGAGAATTGAGAAATGGAGCCAAGAAAACATGGTCCTGTTTCCCACCATGTGGAGAGTTTATAGTAAAGGCAACATAAAAATAAGCTGAGGTAAGAGATCAGAAGATTCAAGTCCATGTTACCTAGTGATAATTATAATTGCCTCAATAAGTTTAGGATGTACTGGAGCTTTAATAAGCACTGGTAAATTCAACATAAATAATTCAATTCCAAAATACCCATCTTGAATATCTTTAATTAGAAAATAAATTAGTATTGTACATGAAAATTTCAACTTGGCCTCATATGCTGGCTGCATCTAGACTGAGTTCCACCTGTATATGTATTTTCTGTGGATAAAGCAGTATTTTACTTGTTTTAAATTTGAATCTTTCTAAATAGAGCGTTGCTATCTACTTCAGTATGTTTCAAAATTTGAAAATACCCACAGTAAAAGACATGTTTTTTTTTTTTTTTTTTAAGATTTTATTTATTTGACAGAGAGAAACACAGCCAGAGAAGGAACACAAGCAGGGGGAGTGAGAGAGGGAGAAGCAGGCTTCCCACCAAGTGGGGAGTCCGATGTGGGGCTCCATCCCGGCTCTCCAGGATCATGACCTGAGCCGAAGGCAGTCGCTTAACCAAACTGAGCCACCCAGGCACCCCAAAAGACATGTTTTATATTGTTACCCAGACTGTTTTCTCTCCCTCCCCACTCCCCACCAAACCCATCACTCACATACATGCATACGCACACAAATACAAAACACTCCTTACCCTTACTATGTTTATGAGATGTGTTCTGATTTATTCTATTCTATTCTATTCTATTCTATTCTATTCTATTCTATTCCATTCCATTCCATTCCATTCCATTCCATTCCATTCCATTCCATTCCATTCTAAATTTTATTCTATTCTATTCTTTCATTTTAAAAGGCTGACTATGGCCACCTGAATTCAAACTGATGTCTGAAAAGCATGCCCTACTCTCTTACCCTGGGCAAATACCTTTCATTATCCTTGGCACTACATCTTTTCATTACCTACCCTGCCTTCAAATATATCTGCACTTATGATTATTTAACTGGAGAAGGAAAATTTCTTGTAAAATCTGAAAAGGAAATTCTCAGAAAGTAACCAGCTGGCCAGAGTGAGACTATAACAGTGTCAATAGGGGAGGAGCATTTTAGATCCAGAAAGTCTTCTCTAAATAATGTTTATATTACTATTTATAGTTAAATATCAGGATAGCCCTTGAACCTTGGGAATCAGAGAGCAGGTTTTAGCTGCTAGGATAGAAAACCCAAACAAAACTGCCTTAAATATGGGGCACCTGTGTGGCTCAGTCAATAAGCATCTGCCTTCAGCTCAGGTCATGCATGATCCCAGAGTCCCAGGATGCAGCCTCTCATCGGGCTCCCTACTCAGTGGCAAACTTGCTTCACCCTCTCTCACTCCCCCTTCTTGTGTTCCCTCTCTCGTTATGTTTCTCTCTGTTAAATAAACAAACAAGCAAACAAACAAGCAGATAAATAAAATAAACTGCCTTAAATAGTAAAGATCTATATTAAAAACAAATTGCCTTAAGACAATCCTGCTACTCTTCATTGCTACTTGAAAAATACCCATCCCTAGACATGACCCTGGCATAACTGAGAAAGTAGAAGCCTGTTTTTTTTGTTTTGTTGTGTTTCTATTTGTTTTTTATTTTTAAAAAAATTTTTTTTCCCACATGAGTACATTCTAAAGTATATGAAGATATTACTTTTGAAATCAGTTTTAGTAAGTACATAACATTAAGTAGCTTCCTTGAAGGAAATAAATTGGAGAAATTGTTTAAAGGATAATTAATAGACACACTAATGTCATAGAGAGTTTGAGGCAGTGAAAAGGGAATTACAAGACTTTTGTACCAATGTTACTTGAACTTAACCTTGTAATTGTCCTAGATTAAAGCACAGAACATTTAATATATCAGCATATTTCTAAAATATACAGAGCCAAACTGAGAAAAAAATTACAAACAATCCTTTTGTGGGGGGGTGGGACAATATGTGAAGTTAAAGCCTTGATATTGCAAATTCATTCTTCATTCAAGAATTAAAGTATGTGGATGTTCAGGAATGATGACCATGGAAGGATTTTGTTGTGAAAATATCCAAGGCACACCTGGGCATGACAAATTTAATTCAATAAACTATGTAAATGGAATCACTGTTCTACATATCTTTCTTGCTTGT